>VYXF01010446.1:4400710-4424633 GCA_013397295.1 Polioptila caerulea
CCCCTCGGCGGCGAGGGGGGCCCCCGCCTGCCGCTGCTGCAGGAGCCGCTTTTCCCTCTCTCCCCTCCTCCCCGCTATGGTCGCCGCCTCTGCCCGGAGCCGGATACAGAGAGAAACTGATTCATGTGGCTGCTTCCCTCGCTCTCTGCTGCTGCTGCTGTTGCCGCCGCCGCCTTCCCCGGCCCGATGCTCGGCTGCAGTCCCGCAGGGGGGAAACGCCGGCAGCGCCGAGGGGAGAGGCAGCCCCGGCCGCCCCCGCGAGGAAACTCTCCGGGGAAGGCTGAGCGAGCGATCCGCGCTCGCCCCCCCTGCCGCCGCCGCCAGTCACAGGGCCGGCCCGGCGCGGATTGGCGGCCCCGCCGGCAGCTCGGGGGCGCTNCCCGGACGGCGGCTCCTCCCGCCCCTCCCGTCGGGGCCCCGGGCCCTGCACCCGCTCTGCCCACCCGAAGGGCTGCGGCCCCCCGGGCGCGCAGGAAGGGCGGGGGGCAGCGGTGGAGCGCCTTTTCTCGCGCTCTCCCGGGCGCTGACAGCCCAATGAGAGCCCAATCAGTCCAATTAGAGCCTTTAATTAATAAAGGAACGAATGTGATGGAGTGCTGGAATATTAAAAGCTTAACGGAAACTGCAGCTTGATGGTTACCCTCAAGCGTGTCCACAACACAGCATGCTCGGCCAGCGTGCACTCACATACCCCATACACACTCGTTTAGGTTTGCTATGAGACAAACAGGAGGGACTTGGTGGAAGAGCAGTAATTCAGAGAGCCACATATTTATTTTTACCTCCTAACACAGCTGCATGTTGCAAGAGCTTGATATTTCACGATTAAGTTGCATAAAGGGAAATGAAATGCCATAGTTAAGGCACTTGGCCCTTCGCTTGAAATTCAGAAATTGAGTCAGCTGGGGAGACAATACATTGAGAACATGAGCAAAATTGGAAATCGCAGAAATAAGGGTGCAAACAGACACCTAAGATAGCTCACATCATCTGACCTTCAACACTTGGCTGAAGTGCTTAATGCAGGAGCTTGACTCAGATTATAGTCGAATGAAAGCACTACACTTTTAATTTAGGTTCCCCCAGTTGCCCTCAGGAGATCACTGACTGTGCCTGGAACCACTGGCACAGAGATCAGATACCTATCCTAGATAGCTTGAATAAGGCAGCATAAATATCCCCCTTTGGCACACTGCTGGTGAAAACACTGGATTGAAGGGTACATCTAGTCCTGTCCCTCAGCTCCAGGGCTTTACCACGGACTGCAAAGCAGTGCCACCATACCTCTGTGGCCCACTGCTCTGAGCTGTCTCCAAAAGGAAGGCAACTCCATCTCACTGCTTCCGAAAGGAAGGCAACAACAGCTCACTCCTCCAAAACACGGAGCCGCAGGGATGATGTCTTCTGTCTTTTTTTTTTCTGTTTAGATCACTTGGAGCATGAGAGCCCTCATTTCAATCTCCTCCTCCTGAAGAGATGTCCCCACAGTCATTAAACAGCCACCAACTTACAGACTGGTGCTGGTGAGAGCATTTTCTTCAGTATTCTGTCTGCAATCTGGGCAGCGGTGCTCGTCACTGCAGCAGAAAAGGAACCATAAGGTGAGATGCAGATTGGAGGAAAGTATGAAGCTCTTTGGAGAATGTTACTTATTCAGTATCATTTCTAGTGGGTCAAGGAAGTTCAGAACCTGACACTGCTACATGACTCATATATGGTCCCAATTTAATCAAACTATTAACAAAGCTTAAGGTTAAATGAAAACCGGCACATTTGCAGGATTTAGACTGTAAACACTAGGGGCATTAATATTTAACTTAAGATCTGAAACATCCAAAGTTTGTGTTTTTCATTAGCTGGTAATACAGTGATTTTACCATTTGCCCTTATGTGAACATATCTTGCCTGAACAACTTGCCATGCTATTTAACTAGGAAAAGTCAGCCTTGAATATTAAATATTATCCAGTATTGTATCTACAGATGTGGACATCACAAACCACCCCTACGGGAGACACTTTGTCATTAGGAGTATCACTGTTTCTTCTGAAGGATGAAATTTATACCCAGCAGGTACAAAATGTTATTAGAATCATTTGTCACAGAGCATTGCCAGTAAATTGGTGAGGAAGATGTGTGCTTTCTGTCATCTTGCTGCTTAAGATGCACATAGTAGAATACCAGTTTTAAGGCCTTTAGCAAAATTTGATCAGTCCTGTCTCAGACAAAAAAAGGATTTAAAAAACCCTTTTCAACTCTGCTTATCTGTCCAACCTGTATAGAAACAAGATAACAACGCTGAAAAAGAAATCATTTAACTTTAGCCTTGGCAGTTCTGTAATGAATGATATCAGGACTTAGAGACATTGCCAGACTTTTGACTGTGAGGATGATGATTCAATACAAAGGAAACAGTAGAACTTCTGAATCTAGTCTTAGGGATACATGCACATGAATCAATGTAATAGTGTCTGTATTATGCGTATTCTAAATATTGAAATTTAATTATTGATAAAAACATTGTGTTAGACACTAAACTAGAAAGGTTGTGCTATCAAGATGGAGGTAGCAAATAATTAATTCTCCAAATCTAAGATTTCTTCTGATGACCAATCACTGATTTTTCTTATTGTCCCATTCTGTTTTACAGGACCTCTTTAAATTATCACAGTGTTTATTCAGATGCATTTTGAATGCTTAAAGTTGAAAAATATTTCCATATACAAAGGGAGGCATTTCTAATAAATCAAATCCCAGATATGGTCACCGAGACTGAGCTACTCCATAGAGACCTTGTTTACCCCTGTGAGCTCAGGTTTCCAAAGCAGTTCACGTGATACTAGTGTGGACTGTATACTTTCTCTGCCAGAACTTTTTGAAGATCAAGGGGTGAAGAAACTTTTTCATTATCATTATTCAATAGTGGCCTCAGCAGGCTCTATTTGTTTAATTGTTAAATGGAATAAGGATTATACTGGAATCAAAAGACCCTTCTATGACAATATTTAACTGTGAGAACTTGCTGTCATGTGCATATATTAGCTATTTTCATAAAATCCTATTAAATATCAGAGTTCCACAGCTAAGCTAACATTACCCATTGAACTTTTCTAACTCAAATAGTGTGGCAGTAGAAACATGCCAAGAAACAGGATATGTTTAAACCTCTAACCAGTGACTAAAAGCCCAGTGTTTAAAGAAGCCAAATACCAGATTATTGCTAATACACTAGATACTTTTTATTCCAAACATGAAAAACTTTAATTAGCTATTATCTTGTTTAAATGTTGCTTTTCTGACACCTCTGCTTGAAATATATTTTTTCATTATTGTAAGTATCTCTACAATTCTGGTGATAATTTAAATTGCTTGACTTGATTGTTCAGGTCACAGTCTAGCACATACTTGTTTGTTATACTTGTTTATAATCAAGTATACATGTTTAAGCAGTCCCATTACAGTCAGAATTTGATTCATAATTAATCCAAAGCAAAGTTTAGCTATAAATAATGCATTATTGTGTACAGCATCTGTGAGGTGCAGGTGTGTTATACGCACGTAAAATGTGCAGACAGTACAATGTGCACTAAAGGTGGCAAAAAGAGGTAGAAAAACATAAACTGACAGATTTGTCTACTAATTTATTAACATTGTGTACATGGAAATAATTTTTCTTTGCAATTTTGGAAAATTCATTACGCTAGCAGTGACTATAGGAGCAAGCCAGGAGTTGGACTTTGATGATCCTTGTTGGCCCTTTCCAACTTAGGATATGCTATGACTCTATAACTGTAAGTATGAGGATTTTTTTTTTTTAATCAAGCAGCTCAACCATTTTAGCCTATTAAATACAGCTTAAGGAATGTTTGCTCTCTATCCTACCTATAATGCCTTTTAGTTTGGCTATGAGCCTACTCAATGTGATGGTTGAGAATTACAAGAGCTTAACAGTAAATCTACTCTTCCCCTACAGGCCCTTGAATCCAGAAGGAGTGCTTTTCTAAATCAAGATCATTCAACAGTTCTTCTCTAAACTCTCTGTTTTTAAGACTATCATGCTGTGGTGGTTTGTTGGTTGAAACATATCTTTAAATCATATTGCTATGAAAATGAGACTCTTCGTATATATGTTTTAAAAACTGAAAGAGAGCATTCCCTTCCTGCCCATTTAAAGAAAAGACTTTAAGGGAAAAAAGTTAAAGTGCAGACAGTAAGGACTTTCTGGATATCAGAACCCTCCCTTAAGGCCTCAGTTTGCAAACTAGAAATTAAGTCTTTTTAAAAAGTCTTGACCCTAGGCACTAAATCTGAGTAACTCTTTTGGGAAACCTGAGGTTATCTTAACAGGATATTATACCTTACTGTATTCTAATAGCATGCTGTTAGTTTGCCATTCTTGAAAAGGCTGAAAATCAAATCATTGTTTGTCTTTCATATCACCATTTAGACGACTTATTTTGTAGCAATTCTATTTGAGGTATTTTTGGATAAAGTTTCAGTGGAGCAAAATTTGTGTTCTCTTCTACTAGGAAAGGCAGGCACCCTGGGAAAGACTTGCATCGTGCCCCTTTCAGCAGAGGCACATGTTTTATCAGAGACACCAGGACAACAAACCTATTCTTGAGATGTTTCTGGTGCATCATTAAAAAGGACAAACAGTGTTTCTCCCATCACCTGGTGTCATACTCTGCCCTTTAAGGAGAAGTTACAGAGTTACAAAAACCAGACGAGAGCCAGGATTCTGCAAAGGATAGGATTTCATTTTTTTCCCTCCTTATGTTTGTTAGTAAGTACTGGGCATACCCAGAAGCATTTGACTTATGGGACATAAGGCATTTCCTAAGTCACCTATTTTTGTCATTTGAAGCATCTGACTCTATTATTACAGGAGCATGGCAATAAAATAGCCCAAAATGAGCTTTTATAACTTCTTCAAACCCAAACTTTTTTTTAAAAACTAACAAAAGTGTTGCTAGTGATCAAAAGCTTTCATTAAATTTGCACCAAAAAAAAGAAAAAAATACATAAAACTTTTAATTTGTAATTTCAGCATTATATGCTTTGTGAATTCTCATCATAGCAGAATATTAAACGCTTTCACTCCTTTGAGAAAAAACTGCATCTTTTCCATTGTATGTGAGTAAGTAAATAAAATCAGTTGAATTTTGTTGACAGCCTGAGTTCCTTCTATAATTGTCTTCATTTTCTCCTGTCCATGAGGGTAAACACTGGGTCTGCATGTGCTAAGTAGGAGTTGCAGTGTGTTATGTCTTCACCTTTGAGGTTTAATGGGAGAGTTAACACGTACACAGGTCTGCTGGTAAACAACTAACTGTGTGCTGGTGTCAGCAAATCTTGATAGAAATCTTGCAACACAGCACCGCAGAAAGAGGAATATATATGTATAAAAGAGGAATGAAGTGCTTTCATTGAATGGCAGTCAAAATCCACATAATTTACTTTAGCCTAGCAACTTTTCTGAATTACAAGAAATCACATTGTATTCTTAGTATATACCCACAACAGGGGTTGAGAGAGGAGTTGATTAAACTTGTTGTACTCCAAGACATAAATGAATTACTTTTCAGTCATGTGAGAAAAATCACACAGCACGAATTATTTGAAGCAGGTTTCAAAAGGTTTGGTAACACATGGGGAACACGGCTTTTCATGCTGTTTGACATGGATACTGGTAGACTGCAAGACTACCAGTAGGCATGCCAGTGAGATTGTATCCTGTCCTAAAGCTTGTAATGGAGCTCCTTAATCCCATTAATTATTGTGTAGCTCACATTAGCAATTAACATCAGTTCCTGTCCCTTAGGCATGGTAGATTTGGGTATGTTGCACTAACCATCGCAGTTCTGAAGAGAAGTCAATTCCACCATTTAATTTTTTATCCAATGTTCCAACTTCTGAAGCATGAATCAACAGCCATATTTGTTTTCTTTACTTTTAGTTCTAAAAACACTAAAAATTTGCAATATTTATAGATGGTTTCATTTGCTAAGTCAAAACTCCTTTTCTAGAAATAGGTTTATAGCTGAAACTTCAGGGCAGAAGACCTTAACAAAACATCTATTGTACAACTATCACAAACTGACAGGAGTCAATAGACAAGTGATAGTCTTCTTAATTTCTCTGAAAGATTTCTATTTTGCACAAACCAGACATAAAATTCAGGATCATGGCCACTAATCTAACTATTCTTATCCTCTCTAGATTTTCAGGAAAATATATTTATGTACAAAATCTCTCTGTTAATATACAGCCTTAATACAGTTAATATACTCACTTTCTGAGTAAACAGCAGCTGAAGTAAAGGGAAAGTACCAGTTTTCTTCTGCCAAAAACCAGAAGGAAATTCCCAGCTTCTGTTCTGTTCTTTGCTATGGCAACCTACTCCTGGAAGAAGAGCCACCAGGAGGGAGAATCTCTGTTGGGATAACAGTAAAACTAAGCAGTACTTGAAGATTTTCTAGTTCTCTCACATTTGGCTTCATGTATCAGGAGGCTGTGAAAACATAGTTGTTGCAGCTGGCACTCCTCTAACTCCTTTTTGTAAAAGAAAAAGCCTTTTTTAGAAAAAAGCACAATTTCTTTGACTTTTCTCATCTGTCTTACCCTTTCTGTAGGCATCTATACATTTTTCTTTAATTCATTGGACAAATTGCTTTTTCCTCCTCCATCTAAGATAAGAAGCTGCAATGAAGTTCGATCCTCTGAGCATTCTTAAGTCACTGCTCAAGGACAGAAGAAACTCCAGAAAAGTTAGGAAAATAGTAGAGGAAGGGCATGAATGAAGAAAATTTATGAAAAGGGACAGCAGAGAAGGACAGTAAGACATAATGGTACAAACATTAACCTTTACTTATAATAATTTTCAGGATTACTGTTATCATATTCCATGGCAGCAATATAGTCAGGAAAAAAGAAAAGAATAAACACTGAGGGAAAGAGCAAATCAAAATTAGAGAGGGAGATAAAGCCAAGAAACCATGATAGGAGAAAGAGTATAAGAGCTGTTAGTCATTAGAATTGAATAACAAATTTGAAGACAGAAAAAGACAGAAGAAAATTAAATAAGATTGATAAGATGGAAGAAAAGTATATTATTGCAAAGAAAGTCCTAAAATATAATATTAAAGTAAAATTCAAATAATTTAACTTAGCTGTCAAGGGTTATGACTGTACAGGGGAAGCAGGAAGCTAGACTGATCACATGGAATGATTATGAATGCAAGAGCTCCTCAGAGTCAGATGCAATGAGGAAGTAATAGACACAAGCTGAAGAAGGGTTACAGATTACATTGCTAACACTGATATGTTCCATATGTGTTTTGTTCAGCAGAAGCAGCCGAAGCCTAAATTCATGCTTGACTATTGCTCATTTCTGTACTTAATAAAGTCACATTCTGTGGAAAGAGAAGCTGCATTTTTGCTCTATTTAAAATTCTTTCTTTTTTCCTCTTAAGTTCCTAAGTTCTTCCTAAGCAAGAAATAAGACATGAATTCACCTATCAATGAAGAGTAAGATCAAATAACTGATTTTAATCTTTTTAAAATTAATTATTTTTGTATCTGTGTTACAGAGAAACCTAAAAGCCCCAGTCAACATCAGCTTGCTGCTTACTGCTGTTGACACCATATAAATGTATGGATCCAGTTCAGAGCTGGCACCCAGCTATCCAGTTTAGAACACAAACAGTGTGATCTTGCATCTGCTCCCAAAAGACTGCACAGAAATTCTCTGGGTAATTTAGAAATCAAGACCTGCAAAATTTCTGTCCATCTTCCTGAGCACTTGGTCATCTTTCTCTAGAAAAATGTTTTCTGCATCATATATGTGTAGCTAGAAGGAATTTAGGATAAAGAGCAGTGAAGAACTGAGGCAGTGTGTATGCCAAAAGGATTCACCAGTGTATACCCACTGGAGCTACTGATTTCTACCAGTCTGCATCTTATTTTTGCATTTGTTTCAATTACTTTAAGGCACCTCATACACTTAAATCTTATTTGAAGTCTCAAGTAAAAGGCACTGTAATAAAACCAGCCATTTTGCATAAATTATTCTGTACAGGTGCAAAGGGTGATGGTGTCAATGAAAGGAAAATTATCTTGATTAATCTTCATTAAGTACAGCATTTTAACATAAGATAGGCAATGAAATTCAGGGATTGATTTACTTAACTTCCTATTTTTTAAAGCCTCACAAAGGTTCCCTGGGCATTTAGAAGTGCAGGTGTGTTTAACCCAACTCCTCAAAACTAAGTTCAGCTCTTTTTCTGACCAATTATCTCAGAACTGCCAATTCTGATGATGTCAGTAATTTCTTCTGACTGAAGAGGCACCACTTAAATTCCTTAATTATTGTTCATCTGGGAGAAAAAAACAATTTCTTTGACTTTTTTTTTCCTGCTGCCTAGCTTCTTGAATTATTAATAATGTTTTGTTTCACATTGTTTATCAGCATGATTTCTGGATTATGACTATGTGCACACGCACACACACGCACACACATTGTTTTTTATTTTCTTTGTTTTCACATTCTGAGTATCCTTGGTTTTCCCAATAAAATACATATATGTGCTCTGGGGAAAAAAAATAGGTGAAGTTACAAGAAGCAGTTGAAATAGATGTTTCCAGCAAGACAAACTATGTGAAAGGAGCTAATGAAGCTAAAGAACAATGTACTGCACTGTTCCCCAGTACCAAGTATGAAAAACACCTCACAGATACTGGTTGTAAATGTAAACATGAGTTGTCCAAGGAAAAGAGAAAATTGGCCAGAAAAACAGTAGGTACTTTAAATAGGTACTTTATTTGAATTTCTGGGTTTTGAAATCAACTTGAGATTTTGATATGTGAATGACTTATAAATCCAGTGGGAGTCAAAAATTATTTCAGTGGAAGAAAAATCTTTACCCTAAGGCATTATAATTGTTTCATTATATGTCAACTAGTTTTCCTGAAATCATCTAGTTTATTTCTAAATTTAGTTAGGGCTAGGGTAAGATGTACAGATATTCCCCATAGTAATTCTTCCTTTCCCTTGCAGCTTAAGACTCTACTCATCTTTCTGTTCACTAGCATAAATTTCCTTGAAATAACTGGCAAGCAAAGGAAAGCTTTCATCTTGGTTGTACACTTCAAAACAACAGTTTGACTATTACAAATCCACAAAGCATTAAAACATACCATTCTACATACAGAGCTGCTTTCCTTTCAAATGCAGACTACAATTAGCTGAAGCCTCCTCTCTGCTCTACCTGAGCATAAAGAGTCGTGCTAGCTGTGTGTGGAAGCATGTATAGTTAGGCATAGCTGATATAGTCATTTCTTGGTTCTCACACTGGCAAAAAGCTGTTACACTACAAATAGGACAGTTATTCCCAGAGAGGCAAAAAGTGCTGGGCAGCAGCTTGACATTACATATTTTACATCTTGTGAGCAGTGACTTAATTAAAACTACCAAGATTATCTGATTGTCTGTATTTTGCTTTGAAAATAAAAAGAATTACATACAGGACATTTTTTTCTTATGCAAAGGCAGCTGTTGAGAAATTTGCCACACTCTCAATTATTAATGTGAGCATGAAGTTAGGTTGGCCACACCAACTGAGAGTATGATCTGCAAAACCACAGCTACATTAGCTACCCTGAAGGGAATTCTGTTTCATTCACAGTGACATGCTTGGGCTTACCTTATACTCAATTTCATCAAGAAGAGACAACCACTGGTATTTAGATTTTTTTGTTTTTTAATGAGGTTAAGAGCAACCCTCTGCAACGGACCTTTATGGACAGCAGTTCATGGACTTGGGACTCTCCAGAGCAATAAGGATCCAGAGGGAGTGTACTCCATCCTCAGGCAAGCTGGTTTGGAAGCTCCTTTGCTGGGACTCCAGAATCAGTAATGCACACAACAGTCCCCTGCAAAATGATTTCCAGAGAACCCCATAACTCTGAGACACTGATAAGATAATCACTATCTCTGTCCCAGTCCCATTGCTTTTCAGGCCTCTTCTGTGTTTCAAATACCTGATTGTATTTCTTACTATTACTACCTTTAAATAGCAATAATCCTGTCTGCAATAATGCCAGTCATTAATGATAAACTACATTCCTTAAATAAATGAACAGCTACGTTATAATGTGATACTGTCCTTTTATATTTTGCTTCGCCTTTCTGGGACTCTGCAGACTACAGCCATTTGCAACAGGTCTTCTCAGGACCTTGTCTTACAAAAGACAAAACGTTCTGGCCCTAATCCAGGAAAGCACTTAGATACATATTGACATTTAAGTAGATGAGTGGCCTTAGTGAGGTCAATTGGACTACTTAGTTGTGTAAAGCTAAACCTGTCCTGAAATATTTTGTTCGATGGACACAGACTATTCAACAGTTTGAATGATTGAACCCTTTGCAAGATCATATACAATTACTACTATTACACAAATATTTTATGTTGTAATAATTGCCTTCCATATTATTTGAAATATGCAAGCTTATATTCAGTGAATAATTAATGTATCAAATTTCAATCCAACCCCACATAAAAGGGACACAATTACCTCCAGTAAATATAAGGCCTTTCTAACGGACATTGTGTTTTTCTGCAGTGTTTTTGTGTGCTGAGATTGCAAGGATAGGTCATACTAGGGTCTGAGTGTGACCCCAAACCTGACCCACTGAGCATGGCTAAGTCTCTGTCACCCCTCATTTGCTCTCTGGGAAAAACTTGCAGAAAGGGGAATTCCAGCATCTCTGTGAGGAGTGAGTTTTGTAAAACTGGGCAAAGACCTGACCAGACCTCAAACTTTCCAGTGTTTTTGAATGAAAAATAACATCAAGATACCTTAGCACTATGTTGTCTCTCTAGTCATAAACTGGTATTGCAGCAGGAAAGCTTTTTGCACTATAATCCAGCAAATCCATTTTTTAATGACGTGAGACATAATTTAGACTTGGTTTTTATTCTTCCTCTGTAGAGACTGAATGGCTGTCTGCCCGCATTACTGATGTATATTTCCTGTGTGGCATCATTAACAGAAATGCACAAAATATGAGATTTTGTCATTACTTACAGGTTCTTTCTTGGAGGTACCAAGCATGGAAAAGAAAAAGAATAAAGCTTTTATGATGTTTCACAGGAAGGTTCAGCTCTGTGTGGCACTTACAGACCCTCCAAAATAGGGAGAGGTCTGTAAATGGTTTCTGCTGGGACATACTGAGAGCAAGTTTTGAGATCTCAGTGAACCCCTCTAGTAGGAGGAAATAATTTTTTTAAAAGGGGCATGGTCACAGAGTCAGAACAACAGAGTTTATCTTATAGCTTCCTCCAGACTTCTGTCAAATAACTAAGATTAATGATTTTAGAAAGAATTCCAAGGCTTTCTATTAGAACTAAATTTCTTCTTGTTCCTGATATGTATACAATACCTATATAAGTAAACGGGAAATATTAATTGGTGAGATCATAATTATGAGTTTTCCAATGATTGTCTACTTGTATTTTTTATGATCTTCAAATTATTCTAGAAGAGGAAATGTGAAAAATTAACACACCAATATGAAGGGTATGTTTTTCTTTATGCTTTCCTCATACTGTCTGTGAGCTCTCTGCCACCAGCTGAATGTCACAGGAGGTCATAATGGAGGAATTAATCTCTGACCTTAGTTTTTCCAGTAGCTAGTAATCAGTAAAGTGATCCAGAGGTGTGCAACTCCTCCTTCTTAGAATTCTGATGTTCACATGAAGTAAAACACTACACCACAGGTAAAGCCAAGGAGCTTCTGAGTTTAAGTAGCTGCCAAAAAAACCCCCAAAAGTTACGTTCAGTTTTATTCAAATGAACACCTTGACATTTGAGGACTATCTCCAGCCACACTTGGGCTGCACAACCCTTTTCACTTCTCAAAACTCTGTTGTAAATGTTGCAGCAATAAGCGGCCTCGCCGGCGCTCAGCACTTCCTGCTCGCTCTGCGGCGAGGAAGGGCCGCGCAAAGACCGTCTGCCCCTGACACGGTCACAGGCAGGAAGCCAGGGAGGCATCAGAGAACAACACAATAACCCAGACTCCTGAAACCCTCACCAGCACTTTGTCTGAGCCTGGCCAAAGGTTTACACTGGCTCCTGTGAGCTCATCTCTTCTGCGTTCGTTTTATGCTTTCTGTTGCTTGTAAAACAGGGAGCAATGGCCAGGCTGAACTCCAGCGAAGATATTTTCTGGGTTTGCTTTGCGATTATTTGTTTGACTCAGCAAATCTACTGTTTGTTAGTTGTTTGTATTATGATACCTAGGAGTTCACTAATTCAGAAACTGTCAGAGCACTTTGGCTTTGAAAATATGTCCTTGATCATTCACAGTTCATAAGATTATCAGTTCAAAACACTTCAGCATATTTGGTTTGTTACAACACTATCAGTGCACTATTCTGAGGAGAACACACCTTCAAAAAGTATTCAAGAATGCATGAGAAGGAAAAAAGGAACATTTTTCTCTCTGAAGTATGCAAATTGTAAACATGGCTTGAAAAAATGAGCCTGGTCATTAAATTCCAACAAAAGAAAATACCATCCTGGGCTTTTGGATGTGAAAAAAATTTACAAAACCCGATGAGAACCTTGACCCAAACCCCTCTTCAAATCTACCTGGAACAAATACCAGTTCTATAAATCTTCTACTCAAGTGTGTGCAGTTGAGCTTTCTCTTTCTCTTTTTCTATCAGTGTTTCCAAAGTGCCTCCCTCTCACTGGTTACCAGGCAACAGAACAATATTGCTCTGCATGCACATCCAGCAATAAATGACATTATACTGTATTTTTGCAGAGTTTCTCAAAGAAAATAAAGATGTCCTGAAATACTGTCTTGTGAGATAAATAGCTACTGCCCAGAAGTCATTTAAATGCTTAAAAAGCTGGGGTTTTTCTTCATAGAAAGACAGAGATTGAAAAAAACCAAACCACTTCTCTAATAGAGGAGCTCCCATCCAAAATGAATTTATAATGCTAAAATAGACCACGCTCTAAAGGAAAGCTGCTTCAGTTGATATTTCAAACAATTAACAGCCTTTTAGATTCTACAGCCACTTGCCTAAGCCATTGTCTTACAATCAAGGCAAGACTAATGAAGCAGCAAGAGACGTCAAGTTAAAGTACTTTCAGTGTCCTAAAGACTAAAATGCTGCCTGTATGACAAAGCTCTTTTTTCCTGATTTGTTTGCTGGTTTGATGTCAATAAAACTCAAGAAAGTTTAGCAATTTGCCAAAACATCTTTGGTTTTGATAGCAGTTATTAAAGATGGGCCCAGATCAAATCAAACCCCTGTTTTCTAACACCTTCTTTTAACCTAAATAATCACTGAGGGGGAGGGATGGTTCGCAGCCCTTCATCTGCAATCAAAATGTATTTAAGAAAGGTCTGACTCTAGATCCTGACTAGATAATTAACCCTAGATTGTTTTGTGTAGTTTTAATTCCGTTTCATATTTCACATTGTAGGTCAAATTCACCTTTATGTAAAACTAAGATAAGAAACTGAAGACTTTTGCAATTTTTTCACTTCCAAAACAAGGGGGAAATCTTTAATGATAAACAAATATCCAACGTAATCCTATCAGAACATGAAATGTACTGAATTCTTAATCTCTAATTCTTAAATATGAAGGTATGCACTGGTACCAGAGAATAGCCCCCACAGGTGTATTACACAAATATACTTTAAAACAATGTCAAGGGTGAAATCTCAGAATACTCATCAGCCTATTTTTTTATTCTGTGGTGGTCAAATTACATAATTTTTTAAGACGGTTTTTCTTTAAATTTACACTGAAGACTTTCATTTTTGTTACACTTCTGCTAGACTGGGTTCTGTTTGCTGGGCTTAGATGTTAAATTGTAAGTGATTAATGTTTTCAGACTAGATAAAAATCTGTTCCCAGAACGATTTGACACATGACCTTCAGGACAGACGGAGCATTGGGATATATATGACACCTGAAAAAATAGTTCCAGTCCCTGCTGTTGTTGATTTAGTAGTGGTATTGAGTTACTTGCTAGATAACAGCAGAAAGATTTGTGGTTTGCTTTCTTGGATCTGGGAAAATGCAGTACAGCAAAATGATGCATTCTCAGCTTGTCTAGATAACATAAATAGCATTGTTCTATGCATACATTTGACTCTTTATTTACTCTGAAAGTCGAGAGAGATGAGCATTGAGTCTGCACTATGAACACCTCAGTTATGTTTCTAGCTCCTGTAGGAGGAATGAAATGCAAACATAGGATTAACTTATTTACAGGATGGCTGGAGTGTTAGCTGGCCATTGCCTGTAGTGGGAATATTATGCCTTGGTCAAAAGAAAGACTCCAGTCTGCACTGAAATATAAACAGCAATCACAAGAACTAACACCTCAAGGCATGACCTGGCTTGGAGTTTACTGACATTATTTGTATGCCAGTCCTTCCCCGCACAGAGCTTGTTTTAACTGAATAAAAAATATTATCAGCTTATTTTACAGTCCGTAAATCCCAGTACACTCAAGAGTACTTGCTGAGACTTCTATAAAGTTCCCAAGCAGGAGGCAACAGCATGTTTTCTCTGCAGGAGAAAGCAAACAAATATATCAGTTGGGATGAGAGCGAGTGATAAGATGACATGTCTGGAGAAATCAGTTAGATCCCTTATGTGTTCATTCTAACAGTTGACTTTATTCATAGATATTTTTCTTTTATAAAAATGTTCTAGTCACACGGCAAAGGGGAGATGATGGCCTCTGCACTCTTCTGAAGCCAATCTCATTTTTCATCCTATTAAAATTATATTATATTTGAGTAGTCCTACTACATAACAGGGAAGAAAAAACACTTAAAAGTGAGTATTTATTTTTTATATGTTGTCAATGATGAGAAACAATATTTGCATATTGAGTCTCTTTCCACATATACAGGCACACAACTTGCAATCCAATTATTTTAAGCTAAGCTATATGAAAAACTAGACTGTGCTATCTCCTAAAAACCAATCAATAGCTGCTGTAAGGATCAATAATCTAAAAAACTATTGATTGCTCATGTCACAACCTGTACTTTCCATTACACACTAAATACTATTGTAGATCAATATTTGCCAGATGTCCATTTGGAAACATTCTGGCTATGGTGTCTGTCCTTAACCTTGCAAAAAGTGCTGGTCCTTACATTTTATTTAAACATCCCCCAGTGTGCTGCAGTATTCCAACCACATCTCCCAGAAACCTTGTTATCTTCCTCTTCTAAACTTGTCGAGAGAGATGCTTTCCATGGCTTTTATTACTCTGTTGGTAACATTGTACAAATCAGTCTTCATCATTTTGACAGTAGACTTACGTATATTTGGAAAACGGTGAGAGGAAAATGCCTGATTTAATAATGAGAGGGAAATCCTTATCTTTAAAGGTAGCTGACTATCAAGACTAACACTTTGGACAAGCAAGCAAGATTCTCATTTTCACCTGTTTTATTAATGGATCTCCTAAAAACAATCACTCCTTTTATTTTTTTTTCTTTTTTCCCTAATGAAAGGCTGAGCAATAGAAAAAAGCAGCTGTTACGATCCCACTGCTACTCCCCCAAGCAGCTTTGGGGCGCTGAATTTGTTGAGCACAGAAATGTTCCCACCTCTTAGCTGTGGGTGGCACGGCACGGGGCACTCAGAGCTGCAGCACTGACTAAGGCTCCAGAGGTGGGGCAGAGGGGCAGCGGTGGCACTGCCAGCCGGATCTCTCTCCTCTGAGTGCCGCAGTGGGAACTCCAAAAGCACTGGGGCACTTTGCATCTGAAAGAGGAGCTGGATTTTGTGCTGTCACAGGGGGAGAGAAGGTTGAAATAGGTAATTTTTACAGACTGTCAAAACGGAAAAGTGTAAACATTGTTAACATCTCTTTAAAATTCTGGCAGGGAATGGAAGCCACCTGGATGTGTGCCATCCCCTAGTTGCAAAACCGTTTAGCAAACCATATGCTGTCCTAGAAGACAGGTCTTTGCTGATCGCTTTGGGAGCAGCAGCCAGTAGCCATTGCCCAATCCACACAGCACCACTGAGTTTCCTCTTTCTGCGACAGCCTTTGCTGGATGGGTCCTAGAGACAGCAGGCGCTGCTGGGGAAAGAAAGTACTCCTGCAGCTCTTTTCAGCCTTGTGCAGCGCCTCTTTCCGTTTACAATCATGTAGGAGAGATTCAAACATCCTTCTGATTTACCTGCCGTTGCCAAACAGACCCCAAATCTTTGCATTTGATTTTGCACTATATGGTTCTAGAGAAAATAGTTCCCCTTCACCAGTATAATTCTGCAGTAATTTTATGGGGGTCTGTAGTTCTGCGTCAGTGAGAAATGGATGTGAGCGATTTCAGCCAGACATCAGGATTGTTCACCAATTTTCTGTCCCTTAGAAAAAAAATATTATTTAATAGCTGCAATGTAGATGTTTTTAACATGCTGTCAGTTGCTGATTGCTATGCAATAAGACTCTGAAAATTAAAAAGTCAATTGCTTACGTTTTACTGTCTTGTCTGAGCAGTCCTGGTGAATTTCTCAGTACAGCAGTGTATCTGAAGCAGAATTTGGCCCACTGATGCAAGATCTCATTAGCATTTCAAAATAGGCAATGTTTTGCAACGTGACAAATAGCCTATAACTCACATAAATTACATACACTTGCACAGACCTGTTTGGTCACACAAAAGACTCATTTTTTCCCTCAAGTCCAAGTGGCTAAATCTGGATGCCTTATCCTCAATCCTGCATGCCTACCATCTCAACATTAATTAATAGTATGCTTCTCAACCCTGTATCTTCTCAGTCTCATAAATTATTCTGGCCCTTTCAGCCTGACATTAATTACAGTGCCTCACAATTCACACAGACACACTTTATCTTGGGCTCAAACTGTCTCTTAGAGTGATAGCTCCAACCATACATACCAGTCCTGCAGTTCATACTGGTCTCTCCCAGCTTTGGTACCTGTAGCCTATAATGTATCTATCAGCTTCATCATCCTACCTTGTCCACTGCCCATCATTGCTCCTTCTGCACTTATCTAGGTTCTCCACTGCTTTTTCAGGCTCTATGAGAAAACTTCAGGTGTCATTCCCCCCTGTCCACAGCCCTGAACACCAAAGAGAAGGACAAACAGGGTATTTTGGCAGAAACTGGGGCATAAAGAAAGCTTAAAAACATTGAGAGCTCTTGTTACAGATTAATGTCTTTTCCAAGTGGATTAATACAGAAGTTGGTTTGAGCACTGTACTCATACAGAGATTAGTAATTTTTCAGCTGCCAGTTATAATCTAGATTCCTGCTATATTGGGGAAAATTCAAAGTTTCCAAAAGGCACTGATTTAGACATCCTGAGTCGGCTTGCCTAGCTGGGTAAAAGAGCAACAGTGTGGTCAACTCCTGTGGGAAATTTCCAGGCCGACGGCTCTGCAGCATCTGTATTTTGGCACTTTCACCAAACGCTCCCGGGAGCACACAGCTGCCAGCTGGAGGCTGGCACAGCCTGCGGGCACGATTTCTGCCAGCAAACGCCCTGGAGGCCCCGCTGCCTTCCCCAAAGGCTTCTTCCCAGCTACAGGATGCTGGTGCCGAGCAGGGAAGGCACAGCACCGGAGGCAAAACAGCGGGGAGACAGACAGAGATCTCAGGAAGGCTGCAGCAGCAGCAGCAGGGCTGCCGAACACTGCACTGCGAGAAAGAAAATGATGGGGTGAAGGTAAGGAAAAAAGCCAGCCTCTTTCTAGCTAAGTACTGTGTTCCTCCTCTGTTCGGCCCATCTCCTCTTCAGGAAGAAGCAGACTCCTGCCACGCTCTCAAAACCTCCCTCTTCATGGGGAGCACACTCCCAGGAGCCCACAGCACTCCAGGAGCTCTGGCTGTGCATTTCAGGCACAGCCACAGTAAGGCTGTCCCAGCCACAGCCAGGCCACTCCAAGGGTAGCAAAGCCTATCCTGCTGTCTCAGGAGATGATTCTGTTCCCTGCAGCTGCAGGGAGGTTTAAACCAGAGGGATGTGTTACATCAGTTAGGGAGCCTGGCACCATGCACTGCCACACTGTAGTGAGAAGCAGGACTGGAGGAAGAGAAATGGAGCAATATACTCTGTACAAGAGCTGTTTTTCCCTAAATGTCACAACTGCTGGCCTCCTTGTGACAAGAAAAGAAGCAGAGAGTGGAACAGCACAGCAGACAGAGAAAGAAGCCAGGCTTGGGTATAAAAACAAGGGAAGGATTATTTCCAGTCAGAGAGCAAAATCACAGCTTAGCAGAAGGCTTTTGCAAGGGACAGTGTCTCTTTGGGAAGGAAGCCTGCTCAGAATTTGCATTTTAGTCAAGAAATCTAATATGATTTTTACTAACATATATGCCAGATCTTTCTCTTACTCTAGCAGGTTATTATTCTCTCTCTCAAAATTAGAAGCCTAAACTCCAGTAGCAAGTCCCAACCCCTTTTAAAAATAACCTATTTAAATTCTTTATTTATAGGACCATGAAAATTTCCAGGTGCATTTTCTGAAATTATGCTGCCAAAAACCTAAGAATCCTTGCTATCACAGTCAGCTAGTGCAGTACTCAGGACATCTGTATTTCAAGGAAAACTACCAGCATCCCAATTCAAACAAAAATGAGTAAATCAGCCTGAGCAAAATCAGAACACGAAGCAGAAGGCTGTAGAAATCATCAACGTGTTTTACTAATTAGCTAAGAATTAGCTGGAGTTTTAGTAAAAACATGTGAACATTTACTGTGTTGTGTACTCTGCTGACGTTAACATGATGTTAAATTACAGCTACATACGAATAAAAGCTTTTTCATTGAGTAATGAAACCAATATTTTCCCAGTGAACTTTTGAACCTCTATTATTTCAAAATGTATTAACATTGCTGGTAAAGGAAGAGAGAGAGAAATTTATGTCTGATGGTTTGGAAATTCTTGCTTTGTGAGGCATTCTGAGGACAAAACAGTCATGAGAAATCTACCCCCTCTGTGCCCAAGCAGTTTGTGCTCCAAAGCCAACCAGGAAACCATCCCAGCTGGTAATCAAACAGATGCCAAGAACAAATATAATCTGTTCAAGAAAATATATTAATAATCATTTAATCCTCAATGGATGTATCCGTACATAAACAGGCCAACAAACATTTGGCTGGAGATATCACTGTTAAAGACTGGAAAGAATCTGGCTATCAAAAGCTACCCTGATGGTAATCAAGTGACACCTCAAGCTCCCATAACTTGCTGAAGAATGTCCCTGACATCATTGGATATGATATTAGCCAGTAATTTACAATGTATTGAAATATTAAGCACATCTTTCCCATTTGTAAAGGGAATAATGAAAGTTTTCTCTAGTTTACTGGAAAAGTTACTTTATCAATGAAAATAATTTTTTGAACAGATAAGTACTAACATCAGTTTTCATCTTTGTTACTCTCTTTCTTGTACCCCAGTTCTCCTTGATAACTTCTTATCTTCCATGTTACCTTCTGCTGAATGTGTTGGTAGAGACTGTCTTGTCTGACCACATGCACGACAGGCCAGAGAACACAACACAACCATCTATGCACCCAGCCCATAGAGCCTGCTTGGGTTGTGGCCAACAAAGATGCCTGTTTTTCACTCTTTAGTTTTAGTGCTCTTTCCCTACTCTTTTCTTCCTCTCCAACAGGCTGAAATAATTCATACCACTGAAGACATAGGAGCCGTGTGACGCATTTCCTCGCCTGTGGGGTCCATCAGCTGAGAGATTGTGTTTGATTTCTCTTTCTTTATTATATAATTTCAAAATAAAGTAATAAATTGTAGCATAACTTTGAAATTTACCACAGGCCATAAAGAGATGCACTTCCTTTTATCAGAGTGGAGTCTATCAGCACAGATATTGCAACAAAATACTGTACCTCACAAAATCCATAAACTGGGATTGGACTTAATAGAATGGAAATATTGTTTAAATAGTGGATTTATTGACTGCCTTTCTAAGACAAATTATGCAGAGAATTCAAATCCTATTTATTCTAGCTTTGCAAAGGGCTTAGGGACTATCCAATAAAAGATGTAATGAACTGTATATAGTATTGTATATTGATACTGTATTTATTTTCGGGTTTTTTAGATAAATCACTTTTTTCAGTGGATTCATACTTACAGATTATCCTAAAATTTCTCCTTCCCCCTCTTCTTACTGTCCTTATTTGCCTTTCCCACTCCTACACTTATTTTTAAATAACTCCCACATTTCCTGGCCCTCATGCTTCCCCTCCCTCCCGCCTCCATCTTTTCCACCTTTTTGCAGCATTTTTGTTCTCTTCGTTCTTTCTTTGGACATCCCATCCAGGATCTATGAAATAATTCCTTCTGCCCTGTTCATTATTCCCCGCCTCCATACAGTATCCAAAATACCGTAAATGTCTGCCTGCATCTCTCGCTCCCTTCTCAGAGCCTCTCCCTGTCCCCTGTGCCTCAGAACGCTTCCTGCACATCCTGCATACCCTGCAATCTTCTTCTATTATCCCTCCTGCTATTCATTCAAGCTCTTGAAGCCCATCCAGCTTCTGCTCTGTACTCTGCCTCTTTTTGCTGCCAGAAAATGGTTTAGTTCTCATATTTCTGGGCAAGGAAACAATCTCCATTTCCTATCTCACTTCCTAGATACTGTTTCACCATCAAATGTCTCTGTCCTTTATATTCAATCCCTCTTACTCCTCAGTCCTAGCAGATCTTAAATTTCTGTCTTGCTTTCTGCCATTTAGAAGTTCAGGTATCACAACATCATTTAGCCTCAATGTGTCTCTGCCTTGTTTGTTTGTAACTAATCCAATGTCAAATGTAGATAACCAACCTATCCCCAACTCCTCCAGGAGTACACAGTTATTGAGAGACAGTTCTTTCTAGACAAAATATTTCTAGGTCCAATTTTGTTGTAGAGGAAGGAATGACATTGCCCCCTGCATAGAAATCACTACCTCTCAAAGGTACGCCTGAAAATCCTGTTCAATACAATTTCATGTTCTGCATTGTTTCGAATTTAAATCACAATAGAGATTTTAATTAGCATGTTGGCCAGGTTAAAATCCTCAGAGAACTAGCAATTATTTTCTGAGAATATCTTGGTTTTCCCCCATTTCCTCATTCATCTGTCAATTCTTGTTTCTTGTGAATACCAAAGACATTTTAGGTGATAACTGCTCTTTTGGTCAGTTTTGCTTAGAAATTTGTACACAATTTTGATCACAACTTATTTCCAGTGTCCTAAGTCTCTAAACCCCAAGGTCAAGCTTCTCTTTTTTCCTCCTAAGAATGCCCACTTTACAGCTGACATATTTAACCTTTGACTCAGAGGTTTAATTCTCTGCTAGATTCTTCTGAGATGACAGAAGTCATAAGTGGCCTAGCTCTCTGCTGCTTCTTTGGAAGAATTAATTACAGCAGTGCTTGCTTCAATTCTCCAATAAAGTAGCCGTATTCCTAGATATAGTATAAAATTTCATATTCAAGGAAAAAAAATGAGCATTTCACTTGGGCTTACAGTTAACTCCTCTAGTCTTGACTTCAAAGTGAGACAGTATTTATGAGATTCAGTAAGTCCTGAGGGCTCTTAGTCTGAAAGTCACTGAAAAAGTCTCTGAAAAGCAAAAAGTGTGGGATCTTCCCTTCCTCGCAGAACAAAGTTATGATTCATGATCAGCAAGCAGGCTAAAACCAAATTAAAAAAAAAAAAAAATCAAAGAGAAAAACAGTGTCCAGTCATATCATATTAAGGTTCAGGTTGATAATTCTCAGTGAAGGTAAATTCTGCATTTTTTCCTAACAATTGATGGAGGATTCTTCTTCAAACTGCCTTCATTATGGAGAGATATTAAGTTCAGCTTCTTAGGAATATGTCTGTGGGAGTAACCAGGGATGAACCCTCTGCTATTTCTCAGTGCTTCTGATTCTACAGTTAGGATAGACCCTGAAGATGAAACTTGCCCATCACCTGTACTCAAGACTGCCACAGCTGCTGTTTGCTCAGGATTGCCCCCTTGAATAAGAAGCAGCTTCCTGTAGGTTACAAAAACTGGAAAACTCTTTAAATAAGCCCTATCAGAGAATTCCTGCCCTTCAGCCCTTTTCTTTTGCTTTGACATACCAACCACAAGGAGAGGGAAGTAAGAATGTTGCTAGGTGGCCTCTACAGCACACAAAAGGAAGCAATCCTCCCCGTTTATTCGCCATTTACTCGGTCAGGGTGGCAGCTACTGCCGCTATGCTATAGCACAAAGTGGCTGTACAGCACTAAAGAGCGTGACCAATGATATTCATTGCTGTCTATATGGCTCGTAGGAGGCTCCTGCCAGCTTGAAAGTTCTAGATGTTAAACAGTAGTTTTGATTATATTTTATTATTGGAAGAACAGTCCGCTCTTCGTGGAAACATTTCCTCCTTCCCTCTCCTCCAAGACACCCATAAATGATTTCAGTTCTTTTCAGCACAGGGATTTCAAAGTGCCCTTTCAATTAAAAACCGTTTTTACTAGCTTGCAGGGTTCTCTGGTTACAGTTTGGTTTTTATAGTTCTAATTTTAGGGATATGGTAATCTGAAACTACAAGGGATGGAATACCACTGGTTCTTCCAGCAGCTGAAGATGAAGCACATTCCAGGGTTAAATGGCTCTTGGTTAATACTTGAACTAATATAATCTATAATTATTCTCAATGCCTGAGAAATGCCTGCATAAGTGGGAAGATTATGGTTTTGTGGTTGTTTGGCGTTTTTGAAATCCTTCTCGTCCTATTGTGTTGCATCTGTGCATCTGCTAAGAAAGATAAAATATAGCTGAAATTTCACATTTCAAAATATACGGCTGGTGCAAACTTTGAGGTATAAAATTTGTGTGGTGTGATTCAAGAGAAAAAAGGTAGCTGGAATTCTTCCAGACGTGCCATCCTTGAGCACATTGCCATAGAATTTCAAGATCAAACGCTTCTCAGTTAGCAACAGCTTTAGGATGTGTACACACATCCTCCCTCCTCCCACACTGGGCACAGGTAGACAGCATTATGCCTGCTTGCTTACACAATGTCAAGAGATTAAAGAGGCCCTGGAAGAGGGGAAGGACAGTTAAGGATGAAAGAGCATATGGACAATGTATCTTGAAGGTCACTGTTTACAGAGTGGATCTATGCACAGACTGCCATGCTCACTATAAGCCACAGGCATGGACAAAAGAAGAAAAGATTTAATCCTTTTGAAATAGAAGGACATGACTTGTTCGACGTGCCAGGTGTGACATGATCCTTTATCCCTAGAAATGAAAAGTCTTTGAAAAAACATAAGCAGGTTAATATTCTGGTTTTGGTGAAAATCTGGTTTAGCATAGGGAGAAACTGTCTGGGAGGAAAAAAACCCATCAATTTCACTTACTTTGTGAAAAAGCCTATACCCAGCTTTCTCTTTGCTTTAAAGAAGAACAAAATAACCCAAACAACACTACCAAAACTGTAAGGAGGAATAATGCTGAGAAAGAACTAAGCTTAACTCAGGCAGAGGAAGGCAGAAGAGAACAATAATTTTTGAAAAATTTTGAAACTCTTCACGGGACAAATCAAAACCCACAGCTCCAAGTAAACCTCTGAGCAGTGTAAGAGAAATTGCAACCCCAGCTATCAACTCCCAACTCGATCAATTGCAGAATTTCCCACAACTCAGTTCAGCCAGTATAAACAAACAAGATAATTGAGTCTATAACTTAGATTTGTCCACCTTCCTACTGATTGTTTTTAATTAGGTCATTTGGGCAAGTTTTTACATTAAATGTGCCAAGAGAAGAGGGCAAATAATAGCTGAGGAATGTTTCCTGGGCATATATATATATGTGTGTGTGTTTATATATATATAT
>VYXF01010446.1:4424719-4439076 GCA_013397295.1 Polioptila caerulea
GTGACAGGTAAAACTGGAGCCCCACCTGGCTGCTTATGTACAAGGTCTACAGACCAGGTTTTAAAGATGAATATATATCTTTACCTAGGTCAGAGAAGGGAGATCAAAGGAAGACTTCCCAAGACCTTGTTCAGAAATTAAATGAAAAAATTTTCCCTCTCTAGGGCAGTCAATTGTATTCACCACCAGTTGTATTCTATTTTTTATTGTATTTTTATTGTTTTTACATCATATTGCATAGTACTGTAGGCATTAGGAGAGATCATAAGATAGCCTAAATTTATGCTAGAGATTGTACAAATACATCTAGAGAAATGCTTTTTGCTTCAAAGAACTTAAATCTACTGTTGGTTATAGATAATAATAAAAAAAAAAAAAAAAAGATGAGGAAGAGAAAATCATGAACAGAAGTATAACAATCACACAGCAAGTGATCAAGAAGGTCTGACTTTGATGTTGCTTATGCTGGAATAAATCTGGAGAGGGTTGACTTCAGCCAGAAGTCCTAAGCCCCTTTAAAAGCTGCATCAATAAGGAGAAAAGGATAGGAAAGTCTGGGATTTCTGGGAATGAAGGAAAAGCCACAAATATAGTTTTCATCATAAAAAGAGAAAAAAAGAAGTTTAGAAATAACAAGGGTTTGAGAAATAAGATGTTGCCACTTGTTCAGGAAGCATTTGAGAGCATTTATTGCACACTAATGCCCTTTCTCTGAAGTGAACCTGGATGAGCCCGGAAGGGACTTCATATATGCAAAACCATGGGAAAACAATTTATTTGGTGGAAAAGCAGCATATTGACAGTGCTTCAGGCTGGGATGAAAAGGGGAAACCAAATATATTAGTACAACAACATACAACAGAAATTATGATGGTGAGCCACTAAAGACACAGCTCAGCAGGGTTAGAGTCTTCCTGTTTTCCTCCCCACACTTCCCACATGATGTTCCCCCACAAGCCTTCCCACAGGTCTGGCTGCTGCTGGAGAGACCTGAAAGGTGCTGGAAGGACACACAGGAGGGTAAGCCAAGCCTCACATCCCCTCCTCCCTGGCAGCCAGTGCTCAGTCAGCAGCTCTTGTCCACAAGAACCTTCCCAAGAGAGAACAGGAAAAACTTAATTTCTTATAGGTGTCCCCTACAGCCAGGAGCTGGGATTGTCAGAGTGAGGGACTGACTGCAGGAAAAGCTCCCTCTGGACTGGGTTGCTATTTCTTAGGGTGGTACAGAGAACCACACAAGCCACAAAAATATCTCTCAGCTGCTACAGGAAAAGAAGTTACTTGGTGGACTAAGTAAAGACCTCGAAGAGATGCAAGGCACCTCTTTTTGTCTGAGTTTCCCTTTTGGAGTTTGGTTTTCTTCACTTTTGATGTGATGACAATGTAATGGGAGAAATGTAGAGAGTCTCTACACAACAACCAACCAAGAGCAGACCTGATCAGCAAGATAAAGCTGAAATAATAGGAATGTATGAATAACTTTTTAAGTGGATTGATATTTCCCCCCTCCTATATTGCCCAGAGATAAAATGAACAAACAGCGAAGTGAAAGGGAAAGGCTTCAGGACAGGTAAAAGGGGTTATTCTAAAATTTAAATATCTCTCTTGAACCAGGGGAAAAATTAATTCCCATTTTTGTATGCTGCTTAAGTGAGAATCACCAAATTAGGCATATTGTTTCTGTCGTTTTATTTTATTGTGCTGTAGCTAGAGGAAGGAATCAACAGACACTAAAAAGGTCCATCTCCAGAGAAAGCTAATCAACCTGTTACTGACTTACCTAGAGTTATTTTTTGAACAGAAAATATCAAGACAATTTTCAAGACTCAGATATCCCTATGGAACACAAAGCCTTGGCAGCATGTAGAAGAGCCATCACAGTGGCAGAAAGACAACAGGAAACAGATTTCACTGAGAAGAGGTCGCTGCTAGAATACAATATTTCACTGCTAAGGACTCTCTAGGCATTTGAAAGAAACGTAGAATTTGCATTATATTTGCATTGTATTTTCCCTCTAAATGTAAACAAAAATATATGCAGATGTACTTTGGAATATATCAATGTGTATTTGCATGTTTGATCTCAATAATATAAATGCTTGTCCAAAGTTAAATGTTTGGTCACCTCAATTTTTTTGCATCTAAGTCTTTCTGGTAGGAAACTATTCATCAGTGTCTACACCCAGAGTGGACAAACCCTGAGAAGTTACAAGTAATGCCAGAGCCCCCTCACATTGTACAAGTCCCAGGACAATGGGTTACCTATCACATAACATTCCTTAGTTTTCCTGCAGGGCAATGATTTCATCTGCAGAGCATCTACTCTCTGTCTGCTGACATAACTCACCTCATTCACTCAGAGGACATTTTCTAGCAACAGAGCTGGTCTCACATCTCAGTTTAAGAACAAATAGCCCTTTTCAAAACAAACATCTGGCCAAACTCTTATAATAATTGCCAACATTATCCCATAATTTAAAGGAAATATCTTTACTGAAAAAGGTTGTTCCTATTCATGTGCCAAGAAGACTCTTGGTTAATTTTCCTGCTACTCAAATAAATTCACATTTTGTAGTCACTAATATTTCAATTAAAGAATTATTGGAACATGTAGAATTTGCTTCCTAAATTAAATAGGGTTTTTTTTGCCATTAGTATAACATAACAGATCAAAAGCTTTAAAAACCTCAGGTCAAACTTGATTTTCTGATGCACTCAAGTTTATTGCTCAGAGAGGAACATATCTTAATACAGCATTTGAGTTTCCTTTTTCTCTATAGATCAGAACGGTAAGCTGGCTTACAGAATTAATCCTCAGAATCAGATAACTCAAGTCACTGCTTATTGATTTAATAGATGAAGGTTTTGACTTCGAAAATGTTATTTGTAATTGCTAATCATGTTTTTACCTGTACCCATTAGTATTTTCATAGTGCAAAATACGTTACATGGAAGTCATCTTTAACACAGGAAGAACTGCATCATTTACCACCTATACCTCTAATCTCTCATCATGCACAGCACTGACATTCCAAGTAATCCAGTATTTCCAACTGCATTCATAAACTGTACTGGCAAAAATTTTTTAGCCTAGTTCTCTGGAGGAAAGCCTGTTATAAAAACCACTGAAAGAAGTTGGAAATTGGTACCCATTCTCAGCCTGCAGGCAGATGTCAGTCTCCTACCTGGATTCGTGTGTATCTACAGTGGAAGAGAGAGGATGCAAGGATGTGACCTTCCACTGCTCTGGAGGCTCTCACCTCAACAATGTTGTTCTCTCTGACTCAACAGATACCTCCTACTGTGCAAAACCCAAGTTACTGAGATGTTCCCCAAAGCTGTTATTTTAAGGTCTGTTCATTTTATGAAGCCTTCTGATACCCATTAATAAATAAATTTTAAAATAAGCAGGATTTTCAAAAGCATTTAAATTACATAGGGAGTATAAGACTCTAAATCCCATTTTGCCTAGACTTTTCTTCATACAGGGTCGGTTATGATGCTTTAAAGAAAGAGCAAATGAAAGAGATCTGTTTTTTCATAGTTTGAGTTCCAGCCCTCCATGTGATACTCAGAATAAAATGTGCTCCCCAGGGGTTTACAGAAAAGGGGTTTATAGCAAACCCCAGGGGTTTATAGAAAAACCCCTTTGGGAGGCAATTACTTATAGCTTCCTTTCCCAAATACAGCCATGCTAGCCGACAATATTAACATAATTCAGAATTTCACATCCTGGTGGATATATTAGCTGATGGTATTTGAGTTGCTTTGAAATGCTGCCTGAGCCTACAGATGCTGCCTGGAAGCATCAACACCAGCTTTGTCAGGTGGCAATAATTCCACTGCTGCTGCATTCAAGAGTGGTTATCTCACTGTTAAGGCTGCTCCATTCTGTGCTCACTGCCTGAGACTTTCTCATACAAAATACTTGAATCAAAGCCCTTATCTCCCTCCTTCCTGGTATTTAAATAAAGCACTATTCCTCCACAATCTGCATCCTTCTGATGTAAAAAGAAAAAATAATCATGACTAATTGACTAATTCTTATGGTAGTACAGCTTTTTCAAACATAATTTTCTACAGTAGTTATGGGCAGTATCATTTTCACAAGAAAATGGGATGCTCCAAGAGCCAAACCACTCTGGTGGTTTGCTCCATCTACGTGTCTCTTCATCTTTCTATGATTCACCTGCATTTCTGACATCAGTTTCAAACCATATGATCACATTTGGTTTAAAAATCCAAAGGTTGAATGAATTGTAAGTACAGAAAATGCTGGTTTCACATGTTCTTTTCTTTAACTTGGCAATCCTAAATATGACTCAGAGTTTAAATTTACAAATCTTTAATAGTTTGTTTCTTATTTTGGCAATCCCAGTAATCTGTAAGACTGAGAGTCAAGGTATCCAATACTTGTACAGCTCAACTGTACTCCTCTCTAAACTACTTAACCTCATGTCCTGCCCCCCCCTGCCTGTACTGCTGGCTCCACAAGGAGACCAGAGCCCCACTCCTGGTGCTCCAATCCCCAAGGAAAAGCCTTCCCCTACAGGTGTGAAGAGTGCCTGATGGGTGTGAAATGGGGAAGAGAAAATGGAAATGAAGGTCCTGGCCTTAATATAATGCAGACAGTGCTGCAGGATGCAAAGAACAGAAGAGTCCAGATGCATAAGAATAGGATCCGATGAAATCTCCCTTACCCACAGTCTTACTAATCTGGAGTAGGCAGAGGTTAATTTGATATTCCCTTGAGCTGCTGACAATCAGTTCGCAACTCAGGTGACACAGTAGGTCACTCCATCCCTGTTTTTGCTTTGAAGTGGTGCAGCAAGGTGGAACTGTTATCCATCCCTATTGGAGGAGTATCTGTATCAAGCTTCACAAGAGATTCCCTTGCCATCTTCCTTTTAAAAACCAGCTGGTGAGTGGACTGAAAATCTTCCTTTAATTTTCGGGCAGCAGTCTGAACAGCAGCAGTCTGCTGCTGGTATGCAACAAATGGAGTTGGGTTATTTCTGCAGCCTGTCTTAAATCCATACCTGGTTTGCTTTAGGAGCCCAGCAATTTCTACCAGCTTGGACTCAGATGCTTGTCTCTGCTTCGTGTATTTACTTTCCTGTATTTTAGTGTAACACCTTATGAATCTCTGTCTTTTTACTTTCAAAATGCAGATAAAATTGCAACCTGACTCTTTCATTGTTAAGTTGGAGCTGGGTAACAGCATTCTGGTCACTCTATGATAATGTCTTTAGGATTTCTCAAATAATTTAATCAAACTCCACATTTCACCTATGTCCAGCCAGGTTTACTTGATTGGTTTTTCTTTGCAGGTCAATACATGTATAAAGCACTTTATTACACTGATCTGCTATCCAATGCTGAAGACAGCATGTTTGCCACAACTAAAGTTCATTCTGGAGGTGCAGTCTGCTTGTAAATGTTTACTTGTGGATGAAAATGTCCCCTGTATCCTTAGGGAGGTTTTTGGCAATCCCTTTTTGACACGAGCAGCTCATGACCAACTCTGCCTGATGCTAACATCTCATACAGAAAACAAAAGGCTTTTTCTGCCTACAGATGTCTGCCAAAGCCCACGACCCTGCTGTGCCTAGAGGCTTTCATTTTTTAGTATTGACTACGATTTGCAAGTGCTGCACTCCAGATTTCACACTTCTGCAGGAGGACGGCTCCTTCCACAGCAGCTGTGAGATAAGGCAAACACATGCCCTCTTCACCTTTTCCTAGTCTCACCTTCAGAAAGAAGACTCAAGTTTCTCCCATTTACCCTCTGCCGACCCTGACTTTTTCTTTCCAAGATAAGGTGGCCTTAGCAGTTGCAACAGTGACTGGTGCACTCGACTCCTACTTAAAATTAACAAAGCACTTTCTATTAGCTTGGAGAATGACAGTCTGCTCGGGTTACGCCGCCCCACTCTCCAAGAGTTCTGGAAAGGGTTATTTTCTGCTGTGGGTTATTCATCCAGGCTGTGCATGGTTTGGAACTACCTGCAAGATTCATTTTCTTGTCTGATGGAAATGTCTCTCCCTGTGGTGTCCCAGTCACAATCTGGGCTTTTTTAAGAGAGTCTCTGACCCTCCATCCATAGTTGCAAAATGGGTCTTCTGCCTTAGATCAGTCACAAGAATTGCTCTCTCATACTGATTTCTATTCATTCATTATTATAATTTCTTAATATGTGTTTTTCTTCTGTCTCAGAGTTCAATTAAAACCATGGAATAAATAGAAATATATTTCACTCAGTGAGTGTTTTTTTTAATTGATTTTGCCTGTTTTTTTCTGAAACAAATTACTAAAACAACTCTTTCAAGGAGCATAATCTACAAAAATACTATAGCTTTCAGTAAAAGACAAGCATCAGGATGCAAGGCTTGACAGCCTGATAATTGACTGTGTAACCTAGGCATAGTCAAATACTTTCTTGCTCAGAGCAATAAAGCTGATTTTGGACACGCAACCTTAGCTTGATCTTTTGGGTGTAGCATAATTGCCTAAAATCAAGACAACCTTTGTGTATATATTGGCTGATATTTTTTTGTACAAAAAACTTAACAAACCACCCAGAAATTCTGTAGTGAAAATCTACTTAGTCATACATCACATTCAAAATTTTACTGTTTGTTTTACACAATCATCACATCTTTACTCTGGGTTACTTACCAGTCTTTTTAAATGCCTTTTCTCCTATTCTCCCATTTTCTTTTGTCTCTAACCATATTTTACTGCCAGAATCATGATCATTTTTCTGTTTAAATGCATAATAAGGACACTAGGTGTAATTATATCCTTCTAAGCAAAATGATTATTTAGTCAATTAATGGAAATATACTTTAAATTGTTCCTCGATTTTAATCTGTTGACAGTGCAACTGCTGCTTCCAGGGGTCTTTCTGTATGCATTGAGTCTTCTAGTCAGTATTATTACATCAATAAATGCATATGCCTGTCATGCCCTGACTGAATAACAAAACTTAACACCTGATTATCTCACTTAATTTAAATTTCATTTTTCAACAGTTTGAACTTCAGATAGCTACACTTAAAGCAAGTGACTTTTGAAATTATAGGAAATGTTAAATACTGAATACTTGGGGAAAAGAATATATGTTGTTTATATGTTGCAACAACTCCCCCAAGATTAAGGTACAATTTGTTCAGTAAGTTGTAAATGCTTTCAGAGGCAGCATATGAAATAGTTAAAATAGACAGTACACTGCAAGATAAAACCATCTGATTTTACTTTGTCTAGTAATTAGCATATCGAAGACAGAAAACTCAGCTGGGATTTCCATTCACTGCCATCAGAGAAATCATCATATAAATAGCTGAAACAATGTTATTTTTAAAAGATACATTAAAAAATAGTTGAAAATGCTGAAAAGCAACTTTCAATGTTAAGAAACACATTACTATACAAAAATGAAGCACAAGAAAGGACAGGCATTGTTTTCGATAGGAAGAGGAATGGGAAGTATATAATTTCCAGAATTTATTGTGGCAAGTTAATTCTTCTCATAAAGATTTTCTGATTAAAAAAAAAGTCTTCATAAACAGCACAACAAATTGTATATAAAATTAAAAGACAAACCATATTATATTTGTTGGGTGGGGGGAAAAAAAGGGAGTAGTCCCCAGAATGCTCTTCAGGACTTCAAAAAGCACTGCTATGTGGTCAGCGCAGTGTCTGCTTTTCAGGGTTGATCATCTATTCACTTTGAAAACAAGGATTACTCTTTTCAGACTTTTAAACGCCTGGAAACACCACCCGGAGTAAAAGAGAATTTATGAGCAAACCTTATGAAACCCTTGAGGTGTTTGGGCTCCCTGTTGCCTTTGAAAATGCCGGTGCCATGCATGCATTGCAAGGGTGTCGCCAGCTGTCAGAGACACCCGATACGAGCCGTGCTGAGATCGGCGCGCTGGGTACGTGTGGCCTGACAAGGGAGAAGGGAGCAGCGAGAAACACAATGGCACGGGGTCAGGGTGGAAGCTTTCGGCTCAGGGCAACGTGTTTACACACCAGAACTACACAATTGTGCTCCACAGAAGCCAGGGAAGTGTGAGTAGCTTGAGCCATCTCTGGTGCTCACCTTCCAAGAGTTTATTCCCTCACAGAACAGGATAAGCTGTGGCAGTCAGTCTGTCTATAAAGGGGGCATGTGAGGAACTGCACAGCGTAGCTCCTCTGGAAAAGAAAGTGCAACCCAACCACCTCACGTTCTTCTCAGGTTGATGTAACTACATGTTGATCAAGCCTTAACAGGGGCAGAAATTTGCCAGGGCTGAGAGCGTCCCTGCGGTGTAAGAGAAAGGCAAAACAGTCAGGGGAGAAAAGACTGAAAAAGTATCAAAAAGCATCCAAACTGACTGGAGTCTTAATAGCTAATACTTAATTAATAAAATAAACCAATACTTTAAATGAAGGCAGATAATAGTTGAAAAATGAAAGATGAAGTCTTTTTTTAATTCAAGAAGTGCTCAAAACTGATTGGGGAATTGGAGTGTGTATTTTTTATGGTTTAGTGACTGAAAATGATGATACAAATGAAACCACTGAGCAAGAAAGTTCATTTCAGGCTAATGCACAGAGCTAGAAAAACTCAGAGCTCTATTATCTTATAAAAGTAATAAAGGCATTCATCTCCACCTGATGTAGCATTTTTCTGGTTAAACAGCCTTACAGATGATGAGCTTAGCCATGATTTTTCAATAGTGGAGATGTTATCCACAAATTTAAAAATAATTGTGAAAAAAATCAGTTTGCCAAAGACTTACTTTTCAAAACTTGTAAGTTGAAGAATGCCAATAATTAGAAACAGAGAACTGCACATCCTGCCTCCAGAGATCAATGTTTGTCACTCAAGGTATGTCCCTGGCACACTTCTGTTCACTCAACAAGGAGAAGGAATGGTAGAGGGGAAAATGCAATTACATTTTTTAAAAGAACTCTTTGTTCACTGCTAACCACAACTGATGAAAGATAGAGTGTAAAACTTCGTTTTTGCTGATCCAAACAGCATTATAAAAAGGCAGCCAGAGAGAAGGTCGGGGCAAGATCTATGTTCACCTGCACAGCTCTCATTGACCTGTGCGTGTCCCAGCTCACTGTGACAGCATAACTGCAAAAATCCCTTTCCTCCACTGACCACATCGTGTCCATGTCAATCTCCAAATGCATTTAAAGCAGACCATTCACATCAGTAGACATTTTTGGTTGTCACAGAAGGGAATTTGTCTCAAAGGCAACATGCACTCCTCTAAGTGTGTGGTGCCCAGGCAGCCTCCCAGCCACTCACACAGAGGCTCCCAGAAGAAAAGGTGGCTGTGCTCATGCGTACAGATCACATTTCAGGCCTCCCCTGTTGTCCTTACCATCCTAAAACATTTTTTTAACCCCTGTCTTTTTCCATTCCAAGTGACAAAAAAAAAAAAAATATTGAGGACAGTGTTATTGTAAAATGATGCTGAGGGCATGTGCTGCACACCATGAGGGCATGTAGGGGTTGAGATGGGGCAGCAATGGAGGGCTGAGGAGAGAGCGAGGAGCCAAATTTAGTGCAGCTCTACTGCCATCTAGAACAGCGACTGAGGTGGAGCCTCCAGGCACACCCAAGTTTTCTCCCACAGGGAACCAACTGCTTTGATCCAAAAGAGGAGCTGGGTATGAAGCAATGTGTGATCAGTGTGCACAACTGACACAGACCCAGGAATGAAGCAGAAAACTACGGCAGATACACCCTGCTATAGTCCCCCACAAATCCACAGGGTGGGGACAAGCTTGGTATCAGCCTATCCCATCTGTCATCTAGCAGAAGACAGTAAATTAATGGAAAATGTGGCTGGAAAAATTCAAACCAAAGCAAGATAAACATGGTAAAGGCAGAATTAATTACTCATGCAAAATTATATATTCACTGTAACTGTATCTGGTTTGACATTATTGAGCTCCTTCTGAGAGTAATGTGGAGTGATGGGCACAGGATAACAGTTTGTGACAGAATGAAGATAAACACCCGCTGCTGAAGCAGTCCTGGAAACCAATTACCTAACTATGTAGGCTTGTATCTGTCTTGTATAAAATATTATTAGCTATATATGACACGGAATAAGCTAAGAATGCCCCACAGTCTGAGAAAACTTCTAATCTATCACCATTCAAAACAAGGACATGCTGTTTTTCTCAGAAAATTCCCTCTGCCAATATGCTAATCATATTATTGCTGGTACACGAGAGGTGAGAGGGTGGAGTAACCTAACACAGCGAGAGAAACACGAACCAGGGAGTATAACACAAGGCGCAGACATGCATTCTCATAAACCTCACTTCACATTCAATATAACTGCTCCATTTTACTGATAGTTTAAATCACAATGGCAATGAAACTGAAGATTCCTATTGACTTTAATATAACTATCCAGCACTTTCTTAATTTCTTCCAGCAGCTTGAATATATTCAGAGTAATAAATAAAAATGTGTGTTACAGTTTATGGTTGCTGAGCTGATGTAAAGTTGCAGATAATGTGGTTTTTTGTAAAAATAACTTTTTTTTCCAACTTTCAAACAAATTTTCAATTAGGTTGGGTTAGTAGAGGTCAGAAAAGACAATATCTTTGTAATATCTTTCAAATATCTAATCCTTTTCCAGAACAATTCAAATCCTATGACACCTCCTTGTGTGTCTTTTAGTCCTCACTGGAGCAGTAATAGCTTCTTATGGAGGATGGAATGTAAGAAGATATTGCCAAGATATTCCTTCCCTACAGCACTGCAGGATCAAAGCATAAAGCTCAGGAAAAAATATTTAGGTAGTAAACTAGTTCTCTTTCTAACTAAAATGCTTGAAGCCTACAAGTGTTAAAACTCAATTTTCTACATAATGACCTTTCTCTCCAGGACCGTTCAAGTGAACACTTGAAGTTATATGAATATATAACTCACAGCTTGTCTGCGCAAGGGCACTTATACACACACATCTGCTTCTGTCCAAACCAAGTACCACATTTACTTCAAAAAGCTCCCCACAATAGCTTGCTTTTGGTGAAGGCAACCTATTCTGTGTTTTCTGGTGTGGCTTTAGCTAGATTGTCTGATAACCAGATGGCCTTTGTCTTGCAAACTGGGGGCCAGCAACTGAAGAGCTGAATGCACAAATCTAGGTATAGTGAGTGATTGCTAAACATCCTGGAAGGTTTACTAGGATATCAGCCAGCTTTATCTGCATGGGGGAAACCACAGAGGGATCACTCCTTGCTTGAATAAGAGAATGCAGCCTTTTGTAAAATCTTTTCTCCAGAAACATCAGGTTTAGAAGTGCAAGTCCAGTGTTAAAAAAGAAAAACAACAAATCTCAAACCAACAACCCTGTGCCTTTAAAGCTACTCCACTGTGTAATGTCAGGCCCCTGGTGCAAACATACACTACAATCTCTTTCCCATTCATCTCCCACCCAGGAGTTTGGCTACCACTCTTTGATGTCAGCTTCAATACAGTGCAGTTGTGTAGCTTTGAATCAGACTGCTTCTATAAGTATAGTGTGAGCAAGAGCTGGAAGATGTGTTATCGGGGCCTCTGCCTTTGGCTCAGGGGCTGCATTTGAGCCCCTGCTATCAGTCCTTGCCTGTGTTGCATTACAGATATGGCTGTGCCTGGCCATTTGCTGATCCTGTGATTGCTTTCTGATTTGAATTTGTGGCTTGGTCTCAGACCTGTCTCGCCATTACGACTGCTTCTGCGTAATTTGGTACTTTGTCATTCAACAAGCAGTGGAATCAGTGAATCCTGGTCTATTATGGATCTTCATATGCTACAATTACTCTCCTCTCCGCAGCCCATCCTTCACTCAGAAAGCAGCAGAGCTGCCCTCCTTGTGTCTACAAGAGCTCACTTATAGTAAAAGCCTGAGCTCCCAACACACATTACCTCCCCATCTCCACCATGCCTCCAAATCTCTGATTTGCTGCTTCTTTCTCTACTGAAATGAGGAAATGGAAAGTCGTGACCAAAGCAGATGGACCTGTGATAGAGGCCATTTAAACTCTGGACATTTACGGAAGAAATCCATTAACAGAATACCATAACTTCTGTCAATGATAAATGAGGAGCAAAGTCTATAGTGTAGACTGTCAGCTTCTCAACTAAGAATCTAGGTGGCATCAGCCGGTACCACCTCATGCTTGTTTTGTCAAGCAAGAAAAACTATTGGAGCTTAAGCATCCAGTCCTCACTGCTGATGGAGAACTTATAATCAGTGTTAAGACAACTCACTGATGTGCATCATGAACAAAGTGTATTGATTTTGTCTCTAAATCTTCCAGAATGATACTTTTATGAGTTATTTTCTTGTCTTGGAGAGAAATTTCAGTCCAGCTCAAAGCATAGCAGAGATAAATTAAATTTGTTATGATTATTAGTCTATTTTGCTGTCAGGATGCCATGTAATTTCTGCTCAAATAAAACAGACTAAACAACCACCTTTATATTACTCTTCTGAAGCAGAAGAAAAGACTTATCTAACTTTTTCAAAAGTTTCCATAGTAGAAGACAGTGCTTCTGTGTGTTCAGTGTATTCAGGGAAGATAAAAATTACCAAAACATAAGTCAAACATCATATGTTTAATCTCCTGGTTTGTCTTCTGTAACACATATAAAGAAAAGAATACTACTTCACTCTTCTCTGTCTTTTCAGTGTTAACTGTGCAATAACAGGCAAAGGAACATGATCCAATAGAATCTGAATTTATGGCCAAAAGATGGAGTGTCACTCTTCCTATTACTCCTGTGCAAGTCAGTATTTCCTCTCCGTGGATGAAACACTTTTTCCTTGGCTTCTATAACTGTTCTTGAAGAACCCATAATGGCTGACCTCATGCATGTAGGTAAATGTGGCTACAAAACACTTTCTCCAGATATTTCTACCTCATTCAACAAAGGTAAAGTAGCATATAATTTTAATGCATATAATTTTAAACTCTGGTCACTTGTAACTACAGTTTTCACCAATGCAAAATGGAACTGTGCTACATTTGTTCAGGACGTTTTAGATTTCCTGCTTTAAACAGTTTTACAGATGGAATACAGTTTGGAATTAAGTTTTCATATTATGATACAAGAATTAAGGAAGATTGAAATACATGTAATGGGCTTAGTGGCAGGGCTTGCATAATTATAGCAGCCTATGCTGGACCTGGTTCAGTGCTAGTGGAAAAAGTATGTTCCTCTGAAAAGACAATTTTATCTGAAGTGGCATTTGAAAAAGTGAAATTTAAAATCTACTAAGCTGATATATTGCAATATGTCCTATAAATGTTCTCCTTGTCTCACGACTCGTCAGCTAACACTGGATTTCAGGCTGCTTATTAAAAACACTAATCATTACTTCATTTAAAAACATTAGATTCCATTTCAAATATATGGCATATATTTTAAACACCAAAATGATCCAATGGGCATCGTTTGAGGGCCGTGATGGCTCTGTTAATTTGAAATATACGGTATAAATCATTACTTTAAAACATCTTTGCACCTTGAACACTTGCATTAAGCCTGTGTAGACGTGGTTGTCTTGCAATCATCACAACTTTATTTAGCCTCTCTAGATCTAACCAAGGACAACATTTTCTTTATTCCTTGTTAAAAATGGTGAAAATACCCACTAAGGAAATATGATTTATCTGATAGAAATGTTCAGAACAGATCTTCAAACTCTGACAATGCCCCATTCCTATAGAAATTGACAGCTGACTGAGAGTTTATTGCCTGGTTATCACATGAAGTCAAATTCTAGCTCTGAATAATGCTTTGCACAGCTGTAACTGCTCTCTGAACTGCCTCATGTAATTGATTAAACCTGAATCACTGCTATGGGAGTGTTTCACAATGTGGAAACATTTCTGCTTGTTCAGCGTAGCCAGCAAACTTACCCCTATAGGTCAGGGATGCCAGCAGTATGAGTCAAAAATCACGTTTGCACACAGGCAGCCGAGCGCAGGGTTTGCTTCCTCAGGTGGTTCACGTGATTCAATCTTGCTAAAGTGACAACCTTCAAAAGCATCGATTTGAACAGAAGGCAGACTCGGGCACACATGTCCAACATCAGATCTATAAGGTCGCGGCCGCTTTCTGAATGCCGCAGAAATAAAACCAGCGTTGCTCGCTCACTCCCAGCACGCTGTACTCAGCCCAGGGACGAGCAACTTCCAATTTCTGCTGTACTTGCAGCCTTAATTAAAGCGTCCCACCATCTTGGAGGGTGCGAGCGAGCTGTGCCCCAGCCAGGCAGTGCAGGCTGCCCGGGCTCCCCCCGCCGCGCCGCGCCGGGACCGCTCCCCTCCCTCCCTC
>VYXF01010446.1:4439119-4465490 GCA_013397295.1 Polioptila caerulea
GGTTCGCCGCCCTCCGGCTCTCGGCAGCGCCCGCAGCCGAGGGCTTCTTCTGTCTCAGCCTATCAAGGGCACCCTCTTCTGTCCAGCACCCAAACTGCAGCACCGCAGGGATTTCCCCACATGTTCCCTGATTCTCCGAAGGAAAGTTGCAGGACTGTGGTTTTTCTGTAGGATCAGTAAATACCATGACCCAGCCTGCTCCGCTGTGGATGGAAGAGTGTTCTGCGTATGTTAATGAAGGCAACAGGTGTAAGGGAAAACGAAAATATTCCAGGAAAAGCAGGGAAGTTTACAAAAGGTAGGATTGATAGAAGGAATTCTTTTCCCAGTGGAAATACAGACAGCTGAATTATAAGGACTACAATGAATGTTATGCATAGTTAAGCATATTACATTAAATTGTGTTATGCACAATTCTCTGATGAGCTGTCCTTGCCGGCCAAATGCAAGAGGTTTACTGGGTTGGTTTTTTTCTTGGGGGCGGGGGGAGTTTCAAACTCCAAACTTCCATTAGAGAAGTCTAGGACTGGGAATTGCCATGTCTACTTCCAAAACAGGTTCTTTCGCTTGGTTTTGTCAAAATTTTAGAGAGGAATTGTCTGTCCCAGTTCACACCCATTCACACAGGTGAATTTATTCAATTGAAACAAACGATATGTTTAGTTTAAGTTACTTCATTTTAAAGCATCTATCCCAAGGAAACAAGGTTTAAGGAAACAAGGCTTCTGTGGCTACCCTGACTTCTGATAATGATGGAAACCACTAGCCCATTTCAGACCAATCTGGCAGATGGACAGAGATTTCAAAGACAGTAAGCTCCAGCAAATTTTCTGATAATTAGCAGCTGGATGGAAGGGCCTCGTAAAAAGTGGCACTTTTATCTAGTGCCTCCACTCAGCATGAGTCCAGAGTCTGGTTAGATGACAATCAGCCAAGCCAGGTGTCATCCCGTGTCCCCAGTGACTGCAAAGGAAGAGGAGAGAGAATGAAGGGGAGGTGAGAGGAGATGCAGAGGAGGACGAAGGTGCACAACCACATGGATGTGAAATCCAAATCACCAGGAAAGGAGATTCCATTAGGTCAGCTAACAGATGAATTTATTTTCTCACTCCCTTATGCCTCATAGAGTATTAGAGTAATGTTATTTGGATTGACTTTGGCAGCAGGTAAATGGAAGATCAAAACACTGTCTGTCCACCTGTTGTGTTGATTACTGTAATTTCTTCCCCTATGAGTTGTTTATATCATGTTTAGATGTTATTTGGAGACTTTTTTAATCAATAAACATAGCAATAACTACCAGGGAATACAGATCTTTGACAATATGAAGGAGGAAAATAAAGCTAAAATGATGTGTTTGGTAATGTTTAGTGAATTAAGAGATGTCTCTTCTAAAAATAGGGGGTATGAATTGCTTGAGTGCTGTATAGCAGCTGCTAGGAGAAAAAAAATATTTGGTTTTTATCAGCTTTGGTATTTTTCAGCTTTAAGGAGAGAATAAACCTAGAGAGTATTAGTTAAATATTTTTCACTGATCAGGTTATGCCAGTTTCAAATTTGTTCTTGGAAAACAAGGTGACCTTTACCTTCATGTCACATATAATGCACCAAGGAGCCATGGTCATAGAAAAAGAATTTTATAGACCTTACAATTTCAAGATTTCATAACATATCTCTAGATAATAAGAGACAAGCTGCCTGTAATAAAAGGAGATGCACTGGCATGGAAATGCATATTCAAGCACTGACCTGACTGAATTTTTATCATACTTCATTGCTACATCCTATGTTATTTTAGATCAGGTCTAAAATATCATAGTCCTTGGATGGGCTATGAAACAGGTTGTATCTCTTTTGATCCTGCAATTTTTAATTTTATTACAGACACCTAATCATGCAGTTAAATTCAGATTTCTTGAGAGGATAAAGAAAAGTTCCCTATGTTTTCCACAATTATAGGAATTTAAACATTTCCATTAAATCTATTTTCTTTTGCACAGTTTTTCTTCAGAGTAGTAGTTAAAAATAAATATTTTAGAATAATTTCAGAATCGGTAATTCCATCCTTATGCTTATAAAGAAAATTTCTACGATGCGGAAATGTTCTTTCTAAATTTTAGAGACAGGAATTGGTAAAAATGTGTATTGTAGCTAAAGAAGTAGCAAAGAGAAGTCTCCTTGCTGCCAGAGCTTATACGCACCAGCCAGCGTGCTCGCCTAACCCTGGTCAATACCATTGAAGAGCTTGAATGAACTTAAATGATGCGCTAAACTCTGTGCTTTGCACCGGGGGGTGCTGGAGGGGGACAAGGTGGATGTTCCTCCCTTGGTGAACGGGCTTCTGCACACACGGGGTACTGAACCCAGAGACACATCCCGAGACAGACTGGGAAAATTTGGATGCCGTTAATGAACGGGATTCTGAAAAGAAGTGACACATTGTAGTGCAAATGCTCTGTCGTGCTGCAACAAAAAGAATCTTCACAATGAGCTGAGCTGGAAATACAAGGAAAAAAAAAATGACAATCACAGAAAACTGTCAGCCCCTCAAACTATGAGGTAAAATGTGCATAGCTGTGAAAAAGGCAAGTATCACAAAGAATGTAAAAAGAGGGGTGTTTCTGGTAAATACCTGAATACTGCTATTTCAAAAATGATGAATTCTCATTTCAAATGCTGTGTACCCTCTGTGCAGTCTTCAGAAGAGATGAATTCACATTGGACCACAGCTACTTGGATGACAAAAGAGAGCACAGAACTGCTCTCTGACATGTGACTGAAAGAGTGCAAGTTTACCTTAGACTGCAAAAATAAAGGGAAAATGACCATACAGAAATCAGCTGGTAAATGACATTTTGGAGAAAGAGACTCAACCTAAAGGGCAGTGGTTTTTATATTAAATGTAATATGGTATAAATGGGTTACAAGCACATTTAACATAGCAATCAGAAAAATACTTTTAATCTTTGGAGGCTCTGAACTTCATTAGAAGTAATGGCAACAAAACACTTAATAACTTCAAGACGAAGAATAATAAATCTGCAAATCATGGGGTAATATATGTGGTGTGACATATATGCATTAGGCATAGACTAATGCCAGGTCTATGTACATATTGTGTGGAAAATTACTCCGTGAAAAGCCAGTGTCCGCAAAGGAGACAGAGTCCTGCAACTTTATTCGAATAAGGGGAGAGTGTCCAGTGGGGCGTACCCCCATGGGGCTTCTTTCTCGAGGTTTTGGAGGACCCAGCAGCCTCCGTTTATCCTGAACTCCCTCTTACGTGTTGCCCTTTCTTTTCCCTATTGGCTGAAGTACTAGAAAGGTACAGCTTTCCTGATCCACATACTGCCCCTTCGGAGATGTCATTTTCCTCCAAAATTTGGAAATTCAGGCTATGTGGGTCCTGCAACAGACTTTGTGCTGACCCATTTGACTATTATGCTGANGGACCCAGCAGCCTCCTTTTATCCTGAATTCCCTCTTACGTGTTGCCCTATTGGCTGAAGTACTAGAAAGGTACAGCTTTCCTGATCCACATACTGCCCCTTCGGAGATGTCATTTTCCTCCAAAATTTGGAAATTCAGGCTATGTGGGTCCTGCAACAGACTTTGTGCTGACCCATTTGACTATTATGCTGAAATTCAGGAGTCAGACTAGCTGGGCTCTGTAACAAGCTTGTGTTGCTTCAGGTTGGTGGAGACATTAAAAGCCATTTCAAAGACATTAACACCCATTTCTCCTAAAGACCCAGCCTTACCCATGGAAATGCATGTAAAGACATTATCACCCATCTTTCCTATCAGTATCAGCATCCTCAGAAAAACAGGAGCTGTGACTGGTAAAAGCGTGCTGTGTAAGGCTCCGAAACGTATTTTGGAAATCCAGATACCACCACAATGTGTTAATTATAATACTGCTGCTTATTCTAGTCAAAATCTCTGGGTAAGTCAGGCTTATGTCACAGCGATGTATTTACTTCCAAACTGAAAGACTGAGTTAACCCCGACTTATCAAAGTTCCTATTTTTCAAACACTCCTCCTGTCTTGTATTTTTTAAATTTTCGTATAGTTTCTGGACATGCCATCTTCAGTTTTAAGTTTTCTTGAGAAAGAGCAATGTTTGTGATCTTATTTTACCACCAGATTTTTTTTTGCTTCAGAAATTTTCGGAATAATTCCTCAAAACTTTTCATATTTGTCACAATGAGTGTGGCTTAGTGGAACCATATAGTCTCTTCTATGTAAAATTATGGACTGTATTTGTGCAGAATCGTAAAGCAGAGATTCAAAGGTTTTTCCTTTAGTGCCACTGCTCTAATTGCTCCAAGGATAACTTTATAATGTCTGCAATCCAGTAGGCAATAGCACAGAAAGAAAAGCCATAGCAGCTTCGTTTTTCAAAACCTGCCATGTACTGTAAGCAGTGATGACTTCAGATACAGAATATCAAAAGACACACACAGTGTTTCCCTTCATTAAACAAGCATTTGGTTTTGAAGCGTGTATTGGCTGCCGACTACAAATACACTGTTTTCTAGATCAAAGAGTCTCTGTGAGGTACAACATCATTGACGGTGGCTGTCATCACAGCACTGTGTACGCGTATTCTTTCAGGATACTTGAAACAGGTGCAGCCAAAGGTATAACCAGGCAGCACAAGCGGACCAGCTTGGTAAGAAAAATTAACCTGTCTGAGCTGCATGCTGCTGCCACTGGGATATTTGCAATACCTGTGCATATACACGTATAAGGAGTTGATTTATGAAACCACGGCACTGCAGTATGCAGCATTAATATATCTGCAGATTTGGAAGAAGAAAAGGGAGTAGATGGTGATGCTGAAAATGACTCATTGGATTTCAGGCTGGGATGCTGACTTAGCACAACACTTGAAGAACAGAATGGAGGTTATCCATCCTGCACCATCCCTGCAGGAGGACAGCCAGTGAGGGCTGGGACTGGGGAAGAAAATGTAAGGAAAATCCCGGGGGGTTTTAAGGCGAGACAAAACTGCTGAGGTCCCTGTTGCCCTGCGGTTATCAATGCTCTTTGAAACAAGGCTAGAAACAGCCAATCTAATGGGCGACCACTATTCTGCTGACAAGGAGATTGAAATCAGGATTGTCAGCTTGAGCTGGCAATTAGCATAGAAGTTACTGTTTTGCTGATGGCCTCTGTAGATGTCAGCAATTACATTTCTTTTTATTCAATTTGCATGGATAAAACCACAGACAATGGAACATTTAAAAAAAACAAACATTGTCTTCAATACAAAAAAAAAAAAGGTATTCACAATGTTCAAAATGCCAGCATTAGGACTGTCTGTGATGCCTTATCTTATCTTATACCTCTTGAGTGTATCCTTTTCACTGGTGATTTATATATCAGTCAACATCACGGCTGGTTGCTCTTTGACACTGGGCATCTGCAAGGTTTCAAGTTGCAAACGTGACACAGCTGAGATTTCTGAAAGATGTAAGATTGTGTTCATAGTTAGGTTACAAACTGATCTCAAAAGCAAACTGACTGGCAGATTGACGTATACTCAGTAAAAACAGAGGGCTGAATTAACAACCAAAATATTACAAATTATATAGTACACACACATAAGATGACTAAAGGCAATTGCTCTGTCACGACATGAGCAAAGCTTCATGTAACTTTTTGTGCTCAACTTTGCAATACTTGTAATGCTCTTTCAACAATATTTGCAAACTTTATAAGCTTAAGACAATGAAAGGCACAGAACTACAAAATAGTGTTATAACCTTAGGCTGAAGCCCAGCAACACAATTCAATCTCTTTCAGGACATATCCAGTAGGATGAGAATCGGATTGTAGAGTTTTAGGTTATCTAGTTATATCAAGAGTAATAATTATACAAATTACATTTCCTTGAACAAAGCAGAGATTAATCTCTGATTGCCTAAGCAAAAGGGAGCAACAGGTCAGCTGGGATATAGTGAACGACTATCTATTTGTGGTATGACTAACATTAGGAATTTTCAGTACTACAGGAGATTAATAAGAATTATTTACATTTTCAGGTGTGCTGCAGTTTGGCTACATTGTCTGATATTACTGTACACTTTAAGCCAGATGCTACAGATTTATTCTCATACTGTATCTTAAAATTTTTATGCTTTGACAGCCATAGTTGAAAATCTGAACCAATGCTGAGATTTTAATCTCTTTTTTTGCAAAAGACCATAGTCTTGCTATGCATTTGTACTACAAAGCAGTGATGATTCCCTGATACTACAGCAATGTAAGTAAACTAATAGATACCACCAGAAAAAGCAAAATACAGTAAATTGCTATTACTTTTAATCACTTACTAAAGCTTAATGAATTTAATCTGTTGGATTTTCTAAGGATTACAGAAATAAGGTTTTTTCAAGGAAATAAAAAATTATCAAGTACTGGGACTAGTTTTTTTCAATGGAATTCTATTGGTATAAATTAGATGATTATCAGGCCAATAGATAAACATTTATGCTTGGTTTACTAGCATAATTCTTACAGTATTGCAAATAGAAATAATATCTGTATTTTACAAGTGAAGAGAGAAAGAGCAAGCAATTTGCCCTAGCAATCAAACAAATTTTACATCAGAAGTACAGAAGCTCAGCTGCTGCAAAGAATATGCAAAATGCAAGCATGGAGATATATATATATGAACATTCTGCTCTATGTAGGAGTATATTATCTATATTCATTCAGAACATCAGAAGCATTTTTAATCTCAGTTTGAATTCTTGCAGTAAATCATTACTGTAATAAGAATTAAATTCCTGTTTTAATTTATGTCAAAAAAATTGCTTGAAAGAGGACTCATTCCTCGTGTTTGAAAAACATTGCATTAACAGTTGTTCAGATTATAATCATACATACACTATGCTTAAAACTTGGTTTGTGAAGCTTTTTTTTTTTTTATTTTGCTTTGAAACAAATTTTTAAGCAAACCACACGTGAGTTGATGTCAAGGGTGATGTCAAACGTTATGGTTTTGAATACACGAGCTAATAAAGAAATACATCTAATTCTTTTAAATGAAGTGACTTGCTAACATCCACAAATTTAAGGAAATCAAAACATGAGTGTCAGTATGAATAGCCAGGAAAAGCTTTGGAAGGGCTGAAAGAACCAAGCAGCAAATGAAAATTAGCACAGATGTAGAAAGCTAAGAGGAGTTGGCTGGATCAAGACGAGAAATAAAAGTGGGAATCAAGTGATATAACAATAAGCCATTTAGGAAAATAAGCAAGAACCATGGTGAGAAAGGTCTCAGGAAAGAAAGCAATTAAAATGACAAAATTTAAATCTGTATTTTCTTATGTAGTTTTTAACAGCACTCAAGAGGCAAAACACATGTTAATACAGAGTATTTTTTGGGTTTAGCTCATTGTGAAAATGGTCTATGGGACAAAGATCAGATACTAAGGAGGAATAAATAGTAAAGCAAGGTCTTATGGCATTGGAGGTAGAAAGGGATGTGTGGAGCTGCACAAGGAAATATTGCAGTGATGGATGAATGCAGATACATTCTGGTCTATTTTAGTATGCATTCAGTTCTATAATAAATATGAGTTTCAAAACGCAGCAAAGAGCACACATAAAGGATAAGCAAAGAAGCATCATCATGTGAAGATTCTACATTTATCTGAAGAAGTAAACTGCAAATTTAACATTAAAATTCTATGTATTTCACTAAAATATCTCCATCAGCTATGGAAAAAAATCATGCTACACATTAAAATGCATACTTTAATGTTATTTTTATATCATATAGAAACTAACTTCATTTTACTGCTTCCTCCTTTTATGATGTCCCAGTTAACAGAAAAATCCTTCAGATCATTGACATGCCCAAATGTGGGCAGGTATTTAGTAAATGGAAGATACCAAATAGCTACATATTCCACATACATAATTATTTTAAACACCTCTTTTTTAAGTGGAGAGATTTGATTTACAGTGTGGTTAAATACATATGCACAAAAGACAGGTCTGCACAGCAGCTAAGGAATATGATTGTCATGTTTACCAGTTGCCTGGGGTTTGAATTAGCCATAGCAGTTGCAGCAAGACTGACTTCTCCCCCATGCAGCAGAAGATATCCATTGCCCTGGTTTAAGCCTATCCAGCACCTAAGTACCTTGCAGCTGGTTGCTCATTCCTGCTTCCCTCCCCTGGTGTGACAAAGTGGAGAATCAGAAGAAAAAGGCAAAAATTGTGGGTTGAGATAAGAAGAGTTTAATAATTGAAGTTAAATATAATGATGATGATGATGATGATGATGATGATGATGATGATGATGATGATGGTGGTGGTGGTGATGATGGTGGTGGTGGTGGTGATGGTAATGATGAGGATGGTGGTGATGGTGATGATGAGGATGATGATGATAATGACTAAACTGAAATGAAAAAAAGAGAAGAATAAAACCCAAGACAGACAAGTGATGCATAATTCAATTGCTCATCGACTGTTTACTGATGCCCAGCCTGTCTCTGAGCAGCGATCAGCCTCTCACAGCCAGCTCCCCCCAGTTTCTACACTGACCATGGTGTTCTGTGGTATGGAATATCCCTTTGGTCAGTTTGGATCAGCTGTTCTGGCTGTGCTGCCTCCCAGCTTCTTGTGCACCTCCACACTGGCAGAGCACGAGACATTGCAAAGTCCTTTGACTTGGAATAAGCACTGCTTAGTAACAACAAAAACATCAGTGTGTTACCAACATTATCCTCATCCTAAATCCAAAGCACAGCTCTGTACCAGAGAGCAATGGGCAACTAATCTGTCTTCACAGAATGCAGACAGAATCTGCTGCACTCACAAATTTCTATGATCTCTAGATATGCCTTCAGAAAAACTCAAGAGTCTACAAGGGAGGTACATAAGAAGACCAAGAAGAACTCATGAGTGGCATGAGTGAGAATGATAAAAGGCAAATTTGTAGTTGATGTTCTAAATGCTCCACTTCTTCTAGCCTCTGAAGTTACCCATCAGACTTAACAGAACTTTTACATTTACAGTTTGCTTTTCAGGTGTGTAAATTCTGCTTGGAACAAAGTTTGTAGCATTAAAGCTCTACTAAGTGATCCCTTAAGGATAACTTTGAAAAGAAGAGTCTGTAAAGAAACAGAAAGGATAAATTTACTCTGAACTAAAAATACAAACTCACTACGCAGCCTGGTGTACAATGTTAACTTCAAATGGTGGAAGAGGGAAAACAAAATCTCCAGGACAACTACATATATGGTCTGGGACTTCTGTTCAGAAGAACACGAAGTAAAACTGTTTTAAGCCTTGGAGAATTGTCTACCTTTGAATTTCTAAATAGAAAACCTCACAAAGATAAAGAAACACCCCCAATAGTAGGAGGATGAAGTAGTTTAGACACCTCCCTAATCAAAAATAGATACTGGTTAAATTGCTCAAAATTAATAATAATTTTTAAAAATCTTACAGTACACGTTAAATGAACTATTACAAGAGGGCAGGTTGTCTAAGGGAATGAATAGTCTGACTTATAGTCAACACCACATGTGACAAAAAAATCTATAACAAACCTTATTTCTTGTTACACCAGCTACAAAGGGGGACATACGCTCTTATTTTTAGGAGAATTATCAAATTAAATAAAAACCTTCTTTAAAGGAGTTTGGCAAAGTAAATAGAGAGAAATAGCTAAGTATTTAATCTTTCCAAATATAGTACAGCACGAAGACTCATTATGAAAAGGACACAATTAGTACCTTTCCTTAACTTTAAATCTAAAAGAAAGGTATTATATTTGGAAAGGAACAGTAAAAATTTCAGAGTAAAGCTCAGAAAAAAAAGACAAGTGATTCAACTAGATGTTATGTAAAAGAAGCAAGAACAGTAAGGTCATCTAGGAGATGAACACATTCCTAGACATGTCCCAGCAAAATTACTAATAAGATGAATATTCTTACAAGGTAATAATTTCACTCGGGATTCTTTGTTCACAGAAGTACAAAAACTAACTTGTTTTTCTTTTAATTATGTGAGTCTTGCTATTTTACACTGTTTGGCTCTGTAATGTCCTATTCTTTCAGCCAGTGTTCAGAGGAAGTTTGCTTCTATTTCCAATGTATTCACATAAACACAGACTCACAGAATGGTTGAGATTGGAAAGGATGGCTTGAGGTCATCTGGTCCATCCTCCATGCTCAAACAGGACCACCTAGTAGAAGTTGCCCTGGGCCACGTCCAGACAGGTTTTTAATACATATCTCCAAGATGTCTCTGGGCAACCTGTGCCAGTGCTCAGTCACCCACACAGTAAAAAGTGTTTCCTGATATTCAGAAAGAAGAGTTTTCTCCCCAGGCAGCAGCAGGAATAACACGTGATGAACTGACCATAACTCCCATTCCCTGTCTCCCTGTACTGGTGAGGGGGAGGAGGTAGAGCTGGGAAGGAGGGAGAGCGGGGCAAGGTGATTTTAAGATTTATTTTACTCCTCATGCTCCTGCTCTGATTTTGTTAGTAATAAATTCAATTAACATCCCTAAGTTGAATCTGTTTTGCCTGTGGTAGTACTTAGTGAGTGATCTCTCCCCGTCCATAACTCATGATCCTTCATTATATTTTCTTTTCCCTGTCCACTTGTGGAGGGGAGTGATAGAGAAGCTTTGGTGGGTGCTTGACATCCAGCCAGCATCAATCCTGCATGGGGGTGCCTGGAGTTGTTTCTCTCCAGGTGCAGAACTTTGCAGTTACCCTCACTGAACTTCATGAGGCTTCTATCAGCCCATGTCTTCAGTCCTACAATTCACCATATTAGAATTCCTTGATAGCTGTAATCTATCAGATGCTGTTGAACAGCTGAGTGCACAGCTAATATCTCAATTTTACTTTGCCTTCTAATGTATTTGAAAAAATAAAGAATAATTATAAGAAATGTAACAAATGACATGATCATAAAAATGCTTAGCATAACCCTTCTTCAAATCCATACAAACCAGAATTAATCCCCAAAAAGTAACTATGAATAATTGTTTCTTAAAGAAATAAAATTGAAGGCTCAGAGAACATGGCTATGGCAAAAAGCCAATCATACTGAATCTATAAACAAAGAATCTACAAAATTTCAGCCCTACATTTATTTACCAAGACTCAATTACTCCTTCATGCTGATAACAATAATTACATTTATGAACAGTTAATATTTACCATAATGCAATAATAAAAATACAAGATAAAACAAAACTGAAAAGTAGGTGTTACATTTTGGCAAACATTTCAGGCTAAATCCTGGTCCAGTGAAGTCAGTATTAAAACTTAACACAGACTTCTACTAAATCAGGACTTCTGGTTTCATGCACCTGCAGTGGACAAATGGGCTCTTAAATCAAGCAATCTTGGTGAAAATGGTAAAGTTAAAAAACTACAATATGCAAAGTACATTTGGCAAACATAAGATAAAACTTTCAGCTATTATTTCACAGAAATGTAGGGGTAGATGAGGCCTTGGGAAGCCACCCAGATTGAACCTGTCCCTTTGTCCTGTACCTCCTATATTTGTCTACATCTTGTTAGAGTCATGCAAAACGCAAACATAGCATTCCAGCTGAGGTCTCACCAGTACTAAGCATACCAGAATAAATGGTTTCATTATCTCATTCATGACCTCCCTTTAAATATTTCCCAAAACTACATTATTTCACTCTTCTGTTCCACCACTGTATCCCTTATGCTATCCAGCATAAGCTCTGGACTCCCTCTGCTGTATAACTGACAGATGGTAATTCCTTGTTTTGTTTCTGTGCATCTGAGTTCTGACTTCTCAAGCCTTGATTTTCCAGATCTATTATGTTTATCCAGGAATTTATCCTGCTGATTGTGGACCATGATTCCATTTTGTTAAGATAGTTCTGCCCTTCACAGTACTTGCCCCCTCCCTCAGCTTGCTCTTACTCATAAATTTTGTAAGCAAATTGTTCTCTCCACTATCCAAGTGTTTAATTATAATATGAAACAGAAATTACCTTAGGACTGACTCTGCTGGAACCTAACTTAAAATTCCCTCACAGTTTGACACAAAAACACTGGTAACTCAACTTTAAGAGTCATTTTTCACTCTGTCTCTACACTCTACTCCACTGTTTGCTTGCAGTACAGAAGAAGGTCAAACCCATTTCTAAGAGCAAGAACATCAACAATCCCTTTGGCCATGAAGCCAATTATTTCTTTTCAGTGCAGCTCTTGATTCCTCTTTTAGTCTCTTCTCCTAATGAAAGTATTCTGGAGGTTCACAGGCTAATAACAGGAAGGCAGTGCTGGATCTCTGACTCTTCTTACTCACCAGTGAGGTCCTCAGTCCTCAGAAAGCAGTAAAGTGTGCCTAGAGAGCTCAGAGGAGAAACCCCACTCTGTAACTCTACACTTCTGCCTCTTCCCTATCCCATTGCCCAGATCTGCAGCACAGAAGATGTCTAGCGAAGAGAGAAGGCATTGCAGACAGGGGACATTGCACAAAAACCCCTGCCTATAATGGTTGTGAACCAGTCTAGGAAGACTGGATTCTATTCTCCAGTTTTGAACATCTCCTGCTCTAAATTTCCTTTAATCTGTTCTGCCTGCCTTTGGGATAAATTTTTAAATGGAGGGGAAAAAGAAAAGAGCTAGATCAGCTTTTAAAATTTGTTTTAAAATTCCATATATTCATATAATAAATTGCTTAAAAATACATCAATGATGTATTGCAGGAAATGTTAATAGTTTAATGTCAATCTCAATAACAAGAAAAAACAAATGAGTCAGTTATGCCTATTACCTATTTTTCTCCCTTTCAGACAAATACAAGGCTAGGAACAAGTAGCAGAGATGAGAAAAAGTAATAGCCTACAGCATCCAGGTTTGAACTTGTTTGTCAAGATATTGAAAGTCCTGGTTTTACTTTCCTTCTTTTCTTCCTTGCTGCTAAATTATGTGGTGGATTTTTGGCATTTACAAAAGTTGGATATTTAAAGGCATTCCAGAAAAAAAAGTAATTTTTTTTTAGGATTGGAGCTGGTAAGAAGCTGTGAGGTTTCATGAAGTAGCAGAGCTAAAAGGGGTGAGTTCTGCATAACAACTGCTTATATCAATGCTGACATCAGTTAGCACTCTCAGAGCTACGAGTGTTAAAAATAATTTGGGCCCATTGAGGTAAACAACACTTTTTAAACAAAGATTTTGATGTCTGAATCACTGCATTAAAGGTGATTTGTAACCAACACAATAGCAGAACTTCTTTTAACAAAAAGATTCCTAAAGCCACACACTACAAAATCATAAAACACATCTTTTGGGTGAAAGGAATGCTTACTTTTAAAACAACACTTACCCTCTTAAGAATATACAAGAGAAAAGACAGAAGTCTATAATCTTTTCCTTCAGGGATTTCTTAGACATGGTTTATCTCAGACCCAAGTAAAAAACATTCTGCATATTCCTGGCCCCTATGAAAAAAAGTATGTTGTGTGATTCCTAGGCTCCAAAGGACTTTTCAAAGATGGGAGACAAAGAATATGTGTTTCACCAATATTTTCCTTCTGATGTACAGAAGGAAATATTCAAAACCCAAAATCCACCAAAGCTGTTGGTAAAAATTTGCTATATGGGTTAAAATCCCTTGTGAATTCCCTTCAGTTAAAAGACTTGAGGTTCACACTTATATGCATGTACACGGTATGAGTTTGTGTCAAATTTTCTTCTTTTTAAAAAATGTTTAAATATAACAGATGTTCACTTTGTTTGCCTTTATAGTGCTGGGTAAAAACACTAAAGTTGTTCCAATGTATGATCATAATATTTTCTCTTTCTTTTGGCAGACATCAGATGCCTTTAACTTCATTCAAATTCAAATCAGCAGTGTAGCAGTGGCAGTGAAGGTCTGATCTCATCTTCTGTTAAAGTGATGGAAATTGGATGCTCAGGACAGAAGTTGTCCCATATTGTGTTACTGTTCTCTCCTCCCACCCTTGTTGTTAGGCCCAGGAAAGGACGCCACATCATTCCACTTAATTTAGCAATTAGGAGGTCAAGAAATGCCTTTCTGTGTCCAGCCAATGGTTCGTGTTATCCCCAAACTCTGACGATTGCAGTAGCAGATGTTGCAGTGTGAGAACAGTCTCTGTTCAGAACAAATGTTGACACAAATTTTAACAACAGGGGACAGGATTCAGAATAATGCCAGGTACACATTGCTTTTGAAATGGATCCATTTTTATGATACTTTTTAGAAAACTATTTTAATATTCTCTCAAAGCAGACATAGCCTGTTGACTGTCAAAATGGATAAGAAGATCTCTCTCCTCTTTGCTCCACTGCTCTACACTACCTTTTTGCTTTCTGGTAACATGTCCCTAATTCTGTGACCTTTCCCATTGAAAGTACTTGGACGCACATTAACCATTATAACATCATTCAGCTTTTCTAATTTGAAAGATGCAATTCCAGATGTGGATGAGTATTCACATCCTGAGCACAATCTGTTGGTTTCCAGTACCTCTATGGGCATCCTGTTGGTTTTCACAATTTGATCTTTCTTATTCATTATGTTAACTAATGCAACTAAGCAACATATAAAAATATCAACTATAATAACTGGGGGGAAAAAAACATACAGGAAATAACATTAATTATTACAGCATCTCACTGGCATGGTGTTTTTCATGTTTAATCTTCAATTCTTTCACTAAATACCTTTTATCTCTACCACTTTTTTCCCCCATGCTACTACCTAAGATTGCTTATTCCTAATCCTTAACCCAACTTGAAAATTTCAATAATGGCCATGGTTTCACCATTATGAAATCACAAAGCACTGCTTATATTTTTATTACTATTTTTGACCCTTTCCATGTGTTCTGGACAGCCCTACAGTTGCATTCACTACCTCAGCGACAAACTCTTTGCCCCACCAGAAAACTGAATCAGAGAGTAGACTTTAGAAAAACTTCTTTACTTGTTTCCAATCCCCACCCTAACACAATCAAAGACTATTTGCTACTTCAGGCATAGTCATCCACACAGACTGCCAGTTTTCATTCATGTCACTCCAGATTTGCTAAAGATTTTTAGATCTTTAGATCTTTTGCTGCCAGCACTTAAACCATAGGAATGCTCAGAAACATTCTTTGAGTGGGTAGATTGTCTTCAAGTACTTTTTTATGGGCAAACAACACTAAATTTTGGCATTAACAGCCATGACATTATTGGCACAGTCACGGAGATAAGAAATTAATTTCTGCAAGAGCTTTCAACAGTCAAAATAGATTGATGATTTACTACATTTAGTTCTTTGTCTACTGCTTTCTCCATTTCTTAGATACTTGTCTAACTTTGGAAGCCCACAAGCAGTTCAGTCAACTACTGTGCATCATGGTAGTAATTTGTTAGAGCTTTCAGAGATACAAGGGACAACTGCATTTGCGTCCTTTGCAAGGGGTGTTGCAACAGGATGATTACAGAGTCACTAAAACACAAAGTCATTCATTTTTTGGACAGTAGCAGCATTTGTAAATATACTGTCTTGGTTTAAGACAATTATATGGGGTGGACAGTCAAAAATTAGTTAGCTCCCCTCTTAATCACTCCCTTTTCACCAGTAAGGAGAATGTGGGAAATATAGGTGAAAAAATATCAGTTTACTAAAAACAAAACAGCAACAATCAACATAACAGTAATAAGCACTAAATATAATGTTGCTATATATTTATATTTATATTATGTAATATAAATCCCATGGATTCCTGGGAACAAATTAAAACAAGAAAGCAGAGAAGACTATCCTCAGTATGGTGGCCTCCATAGCTGACCATGGATCAGAAGACAAAGACAATATGGCAGAGAAGCCCCACTCGGATGAACCTTTGCCCTGGAACAAAAAAAGGGAAAATAGGAGCTTACAAAGCAGTTCTGGTAGCAGGTGGGGAGTGCCAGCTCCATGTGGGACAGATCTGAACCAGTAGTCAGTTCCTTTTCTTCTTTTGGGCCAGCTGGACACAGTTGGTGTCAGTGCTGCAGTTCTGGGTTGCTTCTGTGTCATAGCAGAAAGGAAAATGGATTTTCTGGGCACCGAAACTCACAGGCCTGGCCCTGACAACTCTGTATCCAAAGATGGGGGTTGCCCCAAGCAACTGTGGCCAAAAAGTTGTTGCCAAATTTACTCCAAAACATTTCAGAATTGTGGAATGTTTCTTAGAGTTTCTTAGAGACCTGTGCCAGGCAACTTCCCATGGAGAGAAAGAAAAGAAGGCATCTGCCTCTCTTTGCCCTCACCCCAGGCAACTCTCTTGGCTGCACAGTCAGAAATAAGAACTCCATTTTCTGTTGCCTGTCTCTTAACAGGACCCCGAGCCAACCTCCTCCACAAACGCACGATAAAACACCCTGGTTCTGCTTCAGGTTCCCAGGTCTTAAAGTGATAATTTAAAGTAGGTTGGCATAGAAAAGTTATGGAGTACAGTACACTTTTTTTTGGTTGCTCAGAACATATAGAAATACTTCTACACTGGAAAATGTGATGCTGATCTCTAGGAACAAAGGCTGGGAAGGTTCTTTATGAGGAAACTGAAAGAAGTACAGAAACATGCTTGATGTTGCCCACTTGAGAGTCTGAATAACTGAAAAGTGATGGCTATTTCTATTGAAAATAAATGATAAAGCATCACTAATTTGGACTATTACAACAGTCTGAGAGAGACTTTAAAGAATTTCTGCACATAACATTACATTTTAATCTCTTAGAGAGCTGAGGGGATGTGAAATACAGGAAAATAAAATGAAACCTTGCAATGATTTGTCAGTAGGTCCAGGATTACAAATTTGTATCTGCTCTATACACTTTCACAGGTTTGCAAAGATAGCACCTTAAATATTGTAGCATTGAAAATATAGTACTTTGTACCTGGAAAATTTGGTTTGTATTTGATTAATGTTTTAATATTATCTGTGATAATACTTTGACATTTACTTCATGTACTCGTTAGCTCTTGATTTGCAAGGCATTTTAAAAATAGTTTTCTATGGGAACTTTTAAAAATCAAGTATGTCAAATGTTACAGTGACGCAGAAGGAAGAGAAATCAGACGACTGCTACAAGGATTGGGGTCAGTGAGGTAAACTATTAATTTGTTGATATTGTGACAAGTTCAAAACTGGGCCTCTAACAGTCCTTATTTTTGTCATGCAGGAATCATATTCAAAGGAATTATTGACTCACATCCATGTAACATAATCTTGTCAAGTTGAGCCTGACAAAAGCAACTCAACTGTAGGTATAAGTATGCAAAATGATTTATCACAATTAAGTCAAATGCAATAAAAAATAAATATTTACCAATTGTGGAGTCTCCTACAAAGTTAATTGGTTGAGGATTTTCAGTACTAGGAATTAAACTGAAGACACAATTGCAAGGCTGAGCGCTTATTTCAAGTCCATCATTTATTAAGCCTTTGGAATCCAGATAGTCTTTTTTTCCTGAGAAGACCTCTTGGCTTTTAACAAGTTTTCATATCAAAAGCCTTACTGATCTCCAAATCATCAGCTTACCAAAAGTGACAGCTTATGACAAAGATGTGGGCAGCTTCTCAATTAACAAGAAATCAGAATCATAATTAGATGGTTATTTTTCTTGCAGAAGCATTTCATACCCTTACTATTGACCTGTCATGAGGCACTGGCTGAGATCACAGCATAATGACTTGGCTCAGAACTCCTTTGATGTCTAGCAAAAGCCTAAAAATATTATTATTGAAATGTTTCATCCCTAGAACTTTTTACATCTTTTCATAATTCCCAGGTTGATAAGGTCATTGCAATGTAAAGACATTGACATCAATACGAATAAAACTCTCCTATACAGGCAAAGTCCCACATAAAACTATCCAGTGACCTCTAGTCATTTTAATTTTATGAGACAGAACAAAGAAGACAAATTAGCTGAAGCACACTTTGCAAATGAAAATACCACTTAACACTGCAACAGCTGAAAGAGCACAAATATCAGGTAAGTGGTACAACAGATTAAAAGTCTTCATCTCTCCCACAAGGTACACACATATGAGCTCACCCAGGTAAACCCTATATCTAGCCAAGTTAGCCACCCCCCAGTCTTTGGATCCAGGCCTCCAAACCAAGTACTCTCTCTGGGAATAACTCCAGGCCATGTGGCCTGTAAATGCTGCCAAGAGCACATGGTCACCAATAAATTAAAGAACATCACTAAGCCTCATCCATCGTACCCATCCCATTTTTTAAGCCACAATCCCCAGCCAAACTGGGTTTGACGTAGCAGAGGAGGCAAACCCACTCTTCAGACTGCTACAGTGGACCAGGTGTTTCCTGGACTCTTCCCCCACTACTCAAGGGATACCATCAGCAACCACCACTTCAATAAGATGCCGACCACCGAAAAGGCCAGAAAAAGAGAACCAATGAGATGTCACTGGAATCTCTTTAGTGGTGATATTTTTTCTACTTAATCTGTTTCTCTACCATTCTCTTTCTCTCCCCCTCTCTCTCTCTTTTCACCCCTCTCTCTACCTCACATTTACTGTTAAATAAAATCTATACTATTGACTTCATCACACAGTCTCGTTTGTGCCCTAACTCGGAAAGAGGCATGTCTCTAATAATTTTTAATACATCATAACATTATTTTCACTCACACACAGTCTATTCCTGTGTTCTTAGCATATACTACATTGTAAACAATCCCTGAGCTTGTCTTTTATGTGCTAAATGGAGCTACTTTAAAATTAGGCCTTGACCATCAATTTTCTTCTTGAATACTTTCAGAAAATAGCATCTGAGAACACTCATTTGTCACAGAATTGATTTACAGTTAGAAGGTTACAGGAATGAATGGATTTAAGTCAGTTGGAAATGTGTGGAAAGACAGCTTCAATACATTTGGAAAAGCTGACAAAAACTACATCTAACATATAAACCACGTCTGAAGACACAAAGAGAAAACCACTGTCACTTTTAAAAAATCTTCCTTAATTATGAAGAATAAAAAGCAGGCATGGCATCTGTGCAAGAGAGAATTGTTGTAGTCCAACTCAGATTCTATATGTATAATTTCAGTTTCACAGAACCCACCAGGGAAAACACTCCACAAACTTGATTATAAAATTGAGACAAAAATCTACTTCCTCTTGTTTGAGGAAGGCTGTGATTATTCAGGAACCATAATATCATTGTTACATTGGAAGGGAATTTTGGAGATCATCAGTCCAACCTCTTTATCAAAGCAGGGTCACCTAGAGCAGGTTCTACAGGAGAGCATCCAGGTGGGTTTTGAATGTCTCGAGAGGAGACTCCCCAACCTCTCTGGGCAGCCTGTTCCACTACTCTGCCACCCTCAATGAAAAGACATTTTTCCTTATGTTGAAGAGGAACTTCTTCTGTTTCAGTTTATGCCCATATCAGTATCAGAACTTTTAGAAAGACATTTTTCCTTATGTTGAGGTGGAACTTCTTCTGTTTCAGTTTATGCCCATATCAGTATCAGAACTTTTAGAAGTGCATATAATTTAGCAAGCCTACATTTAAAGTAAAAAACCCATAAGTGCTAGTTAAAGAAAAAGACTAAATTTTGCAATTAGCACCATTTTTCTGGTGTTTTAATAGGTGTTGATTTAGATAAACCATCTATGTTGCTAATTTTCATATTTCAGAATCAAAGAAACTGAAATAGTATGGGTATCATTGCAACTGCAAGAGTTGTTCCAAATATAACAAACATGGCATTTGAATTTTCCTCACATTCTAAATTAACTTGGCTAAAAGATATCCTGTAATACAAGAATTCCCCCACTCCAGTAATTTGGCATAGCTGCACTCCTTATCACAACGCAGGACACTAACGCTTTCTTTCTGGACACCACCTGCATAAACAACACTGACAGACTACCATATTTAGGGGTTGTCAAAACATTGTGACAGCAGGTTTTAGTAATCTAGAACTGGCATCGTAATTAAGATGGGCTCAAGTTCTACTGAAGACATAAAATCCACTTTTTTTTCGTAAAGTGAAATATGAAAACCTTCAAATGAAAAATTAGTTACTTTGCTCATAAAGTGAGCAAAGTAGAAATTAGATTCTCTGCCAGTTTTCAACTTGTTAGCCAATTAGACTGGAGTTCTGAAAAATCATTCTTCCTCTACTTAGATCATGTAGGTTAAAAACATACTTTTAATTTAATGAAGATGAAGAAATTTACTCAGCTTAATGGTTTAAATATGAACTACTCTAGGCAGGAAATTAATTCAAAGTGGAATAACTATTCTATTTACAATTAATCAGTATTAGAGAATCAGTCAAAGAAATCAAAGCACTCCCAGCATAGACCCACTGGGTTTGTAGCACTCCAATAAAAACTACCATTCCCTGAAGGAATGAAGAAAGGTAAGAATAAGAACAACTTTTTTTTTTTTTAAATGAGAGGAACAGGTGTTATGAGAGAGATCTCCAGAGTAGACCCCCGTTTTAAAAATGAGACGTTTCAGTTCAATCATTTAAAACCAGTAGTAAAACACATCTAGCAGTTTAAAATCAGCTCAATATGTCTAAATGATAACAGAAATAAAAATTTATTCTGTTTCAGCAAATCACAAATAGAGAGAAGTCCTTGATTAAAAAACTAAGGGTAGATTAAATTCTTGGAGTTCTACTTTAATTAAGGCCAAAGAAACTTAATTTTTCCTTGGATTACATACAATAGAAGGGTCAACAATACTTAATGCTGAGCATCTGCCAGCTATTCCTTTGATTTCCATTTGACATTAAAATCAAGTGTCACTGTTTATCATAGCTCTAGAATACTCATCATCATAGTATGTATAGCAACTACATGCAGATAGATATTAATTTCTGCCACAGAAATGGTGTTTTAACATACAAAAAGGACATCATTCACTGTGCAAATATTATTTTTATTCTCTGAAGCTGATTTCACCTGACTAGGTTTTTATATGGGCATTTGCAAATCCCCTTGCTCTACTGTAAAATGCATAATCTAGATATTAAGTAGATGCACCAAGGCAATGCAGTAAAGTAAGTAACAGATGCTGTTTTTATCACAGCTGGTACATTTATTGTTATTCAAGTTGAACCATGTGAAAGCTAAATTTCTGGTTTTAACTTTCCAATCTGATTATTAGCCATTTAGGTCCCCAAAATATAAAGTACATGCACAGTAAAAGCTTGACACCCACCCAGAAATCTATGCCAAAGTATTTTTATTAAATGTCATACTTCTAAAAGAAATTATTTTTGGAAGCTTAATTTAGAAGACTTGGTTTTTGCAGAAAACTTTTCTAATTTTTGGTAGCTAAAAAAGCTTTAAAATGCAAATCCAAAGCACTGGAAGACAAGAAAGCAGACTAGACTGCCTAGAAATGTGTATCTTTCTCAAGTGTCCAATTTTTAACCATACAATGATTATTTTTGACCTGAACTACAATTTTGGAATTATTGAGATGACAGTATTATAAAAAAACATGACACAGGATCACTAGTAACATATCAGGAATTGCTTCTAACACCCAGTCACATGCAAGAACCAAAGTGCCAGAACTCTCTGGATGACAAGAAGTCAGTATCCAGCAGTAAATGCGTGCAGTATCTCTCAGGATACTTACTGCAGAGCCCACAGTAGGGCAGAAGTTCCCAAGCTAACTGTAAGCAGCTTGGTTTGGAACTAGAGGCAATTTAGCGTCAGCAACAAATAACTATTCAGGCGTAAGGAAACCATATGCATGCAGAAATGTTTACTGGGGCTGTCAGAGCCATGACTGATGGAATGGCAGAGACCCCATTTCTACAGGCTCGTGTATAAAGCTTGCCAAGCAGTGGGAAATACCAGAGAGCTGTGAGTGTGCCAAATCAATAAACTTTACCCTTGAGATTTTAGAGTTCAGCCTCCTTTGAACTGCAAATCACAGTCCTTAACTTCACCATTTCTCTCTTCCAAGTGCAGCAGTAATGATTTAAAGCTCTGCATCCACTTGGTTAGATTATTTCTCCTCCTGCAAATAATATCATTTGAACTAACTCAGCCATCTCTACAAGTCTGTCATGTAGGGGTGCAGAATGAAACTAAATTGGATCCATGATTCAAGGATCATTCAACAGGGGTCTTTAGAACTGTGCAGGACATGTCTTCTATGTTAAAAGACATAGAAGAGTAATTAAAAATTGACAGAAAATATTCCAAAGTGAATAAAAAGGGGAAAGAAAAAGCAAATCTCATAATATCTTGCTTCCACAATTACCCATTACTTCCTTTCCCACCTTGCTCTAATCAAGACTAAAAAACTACCTCATTTATAAGAAAATTCAAGCATGTCAGCCCTGTTTTCAAAGAAATAAACAGAAGATTTGTGAGGATGGACAACAGCATGTGTGGACGTCCTTGTTACAGAGGTGAGAGATGGAGTTTAGCGTTAGGGGTGACCCAAAATCATGTATTGCCTATCTTCTCTACATCAACCCACGCAAGTTAGATGAGTGTCTCTTAAAGGCCCGAAGTCAGAATCAGAACTTCTGCGTTTGACCCCAGCTCATGGCAGGGCAGGGGTGCTGGATCCCTTCAAAACCAGGGACGGACAGGGCAATCCCTTCCCCGCCGCCCCCTGCCCTTTGCCGGGGAGGGCGCAGTGCTGCCTTCTCAGGGGTGCACCGAGAAGGGAGAGAGCGCCTGCTGAGCTGCACCAGAGCCCCGCCAGACCCGAGACCCTTTGCACAAAAACAGTTTTTCCCAAGTTTTGTTTTTCCGCTGCTCCCCCTGTTTTGTTTATTCGGGGGGGAGGGAGTTTGTTTGTTTGTTTTCTTGGAACCAGGTTGTTGCCGTGTTGTTTCCTTTGCTCTCTCTCTCAGCCGCATGGCCCAGAGAGAGGACGGTCCCACACTGTGTCCATGTTCCCCGGGACGATCAGCAGGATCTCCTCCAGAATCCGGGGGGGAGGGGGGTTTGAACCTTCTGCTTTCGTGCTTCTTGGCTTTGCTGTTTTCTCTTAGCAAACTGTTATTTTTTACTTATATCTCTTGACATTTGTCTCTCCTTGTTGGTAGAGGGGAGAGGTTAAAACTCCGGGGAGGTAGTTTATCTTGGAGTCTCCATCCTGTAAATTGTCTTAAACTAAGACAGTGGGCAAACAAGGGAAGATTCCAGTGATATTAACAATAGTACAGAACATATTTGCCCTCAGAACAGATAATTTTGTCATTACTCAGCTGAGGTGTGAATCTGGAGTGATTACATTCATATCAGCAAATACCTAATGATAAGATGTAAACAACGTTTTTCAGCTACTGCCAAGTCAATTCCAAAACTCTACCATTCAGGTATGCAAAGAACTGAAGTTTTCCAAAGTGTAAAGAGATTATTATATTGCTCATACTCACTTCTTTCGTGTCTATCAGCTCTACAGCAAAAAAAGGCAAGTTAAATGCCTGTTAAAATTTAATTGCTTTTCATTATTTTTCTTCTTTCAAAGGTAAGGAAGGAATAGACAAGACAAGTGACAATTCCACCTGTATCAAGTTCTTTAAATCCCTCTTCCATCCCCCCTTCTTAAAGCAATTTCACAGCAAGTTTGAATATATAGCATTTCTGTTGGAAACTAAGAANTTAATTGCTTTTCATTATTTTTCTTCTTTCAAAGGTAAGGAAGGAAGACAGGTGACAAATTCCACCTATATCAAGTTCTTTAAATCCCTCTTCCATCCCCCCTTCTTAAAGCAATTTCACAGCAAGTTTGAATATATAGCATTTCTGTTGGAAACTAAGAATTTAGACATAGCAAAGTTAAGTTACAGGAAAAAAACCCCTCTTGAATGAAGTGCCTTTAAAGACTGCCACAGTATTTACTGATGACTAAAAAAACCCATACAAATCAGTAGTAATCTAAAAACACCAAACAATCAAAAAATAAGAATCAAATATCCAAATAATAAAAAGTTCACATCAAGTAGTAGAATTGACCAAAGCATTTCAACTTTTCCCAAAACCTTTCAATTTGATCATAAATTCAGTATGTACAGTAAATATAGTCAAAAGAATAGAAAAATCAGTTTTTAAAAATTATAATAATGACAATTTGTCATTATCGTACATATCTCTATACAATTTTACAAAACAACATTGATCAATATTTTGTTTTTCATCTCAAAGCCCATTCCTCACTCCCAAAATTTTTAGCAGTAACACTGAAATACAAAGCTGATAAACTAGCAGTAACTGTTATTAGCTCTCTATCAACATTTTTGAACAAACAAAACTGAGTCATACTTTCTTTTGTCAAAGTGCACAAGCCCTCATGCGAACATTTAGTCTTTCAAAAAATCAGGCAAATGCCTCAAGAAATCAAAATAAATAATAGTACTACCCACAAAGCAAAAAATTTAACCAAATTTTTAATAAATTAGAGCATTGAATAGTTTTAATATTCCTTATTTGTCTACAAATCAAGTAATTGATGAAAGAACACATCAATCTCTAAATCAAAAGAAAAAGTTGTCACAAACCACACCATGCATAAAATTAAATAAAACTTTATATGTTTATAACTTTTTGAACAGTTCTTTTTGAGAGCCAGACCCTCCAATCTTCAGAAATTTTTCTAACAATACATATGCAAAATTGAAACAATTTTCCAGTTTCAATTAGAAACTCAGAACAAATTGAAAGCCCATTTCCTCCAATAACTTAAAGCAAAGAGTTTGCTTGTGTTTTTACAAGTTTAAAAGCCAGATAAATTCCAATAAAGAACATGTAACCCTATCAAGTACAAGAAAATGCTGACTACTTCACAAGCAAAAAAGCAAGCACACAGACATGAACCACAGAAAAATTTCAAGTTGCACCTGACACCTTGTATTTTATTTGCAGAAGATTATTACCTTTATGTTCTTTTTTAGTGTGAAAAGAGTGTAGAATTGTAATTTTTTTTTTGTTAAATAATAGTTTAAAAGAAATATGAGACTCAATTATATGTTGTGCTTTTACCTTTTTGCTTTACCTACCTTTAGTAGCATTTATTTACCAATTAACCAGCTTAGAATTAATGTTTGAGTAAATTTAGTTAATGTAACTAATTTGAATACTATATGTCTGTCCAAGAGAACTCCCAAAAAACTATTTTCTAATTATTTAATAGGTGTACCAGTAAATATTTAACCAACCATGAAAAAAATTGAAAAAGCCATGCAAAGTTCACTTTCAGAACATCCATGAGATCTTTAGTCCCCAAAAGATGTGCCAAATTTGTAGGTTCCTCACCTTCCCAAAACATCGTTTAAACCTCAAAAATTAAAAATTTGCAGCTCTATAAAAATAGCCTTTTGTGTCAAATTTAATTACACTGAAAAAATATCAGGCTTTAACCAAAAACCTTTCTCCCTATCATAAGATATATAAAAATCAAACTTTTTAGTGCAATCACACTGTTTCAATCCAATTTGCATTGAATAATATTTCTCATCAATTACCAGGACAATTTTTTTTATTTGTGGAAATAAAGTTTAGCCTGCTATCCCAGCACACATCAACAGTAAACCATATAACATTAAAAAACTTAGGTCGCTGACACACAGTGTAAAAACGTCCATAAAACTTAAAGGATCTGTTCACCAATATAAGCCAGACTGTAAAAATAACTTTAAACCTTAGGATTAAAAAAAAACGTTCTCAGCATCTCTTTTCTTGTCACAACTTAATTCAGCAATGGCATTGAAACAATTAAACCAGTTAGAGTGTTAGTTGAATGAAGAGTTCAACTCAGTTCTTCTCTTGCATTAAGTGATATGCTAAGTAATGTCAATAGTAACAGACATACAACCTTGCAAAACAAAGCTGCAATTAATTTTCTTTTATTAACACACAGACATAAATGTAATGAATTTGAAAGAGTGTATTGTTTAAATTTATCTAATCATTCAAAATTTATTCACAAAAGTATACAACAACTTTAAAAAAGCATTACATACAACAACTTTAAAAAAGTGTGTCCGAGGTTAAAGTTAATAATATTTGGCTTAATAGTTTATTTAATTAATAAAATTTAACATCATAAGTAAAAAAGTGTTTAAAGACAAGTTTATACATTTTAGTTTTCATAATAGTAGTGCTAATCATAATGCTTTATTTCCTTCATTGCATTCCACAAATAATTAATAAAGCAATTAAAGAAGTCTATGTGGTTCAGAGAGGAGGGGCAGATGTGGGAAACCAAGAATTTAGACCCCCTCTGGTCTCACCAAAGGGAGAAAAAAATTTAGAATTTGAGTCAGAACCTTTAGAAAAATTAAGATATATTAAACCACAGTAAGTTAGAAATA
>VYXF01010446.1:4477173-4496372 GCA_013397295.1 Polioptila caerulea
GATAGTGGAAAATGGGTTTAAAAAAATCTGCTTTAAATTCTAAGCAGTTGAATGTGTTTGAAGATGTTTAAGGCCTTGTTTTCTTCTAGATGAACGAAGCAGAAATTCGGAGTGTCTTTGAACAATACGGTGCAGTGAAGGAGGTGAAGGTCATCACTGACAGAACTGGTGTTTCGAAGGGGTGGGTAGAATATGAGTAGTTGTTTTAAGTTGCTGGTTATGTGGACAGCATTCTGTAATAGGTGATATGAGCAGATACTTAGCAACACACTTGACATGCTTAAATCTTAATACTAGCTGCAGTTTCTGTTTTGGTGAGTTATGACTGTGAAACCAGTAAATCTATACTGCCCCCAACTGAATCTGTGTCATCTTACAAAGAATAGCATGAGTTTTCCAACTTCAGTCTCTGTTCAGGGAAAAGAAGGTCACTGTCACTTTACCATTGGAAACAAAGCTTAACTTGTGTGATGCTTACACAGCCAGTTCTTTTGTAGGACTCTTCTGCTGGCTAGAATGGCTAAAAATCTGGGGACAGTTCAGGATGATTAAGAGAATTAAGGTGGTTTATTCAGGGCAGTGGGTCTGGCCTCTCTTGACACTTGGGAATAAGTTCTAGAGTAAAACAGCCCAGACTAAGTATGTGAACAAAGTTGAAACAAGGGCAATTCCCTTTGAATATATAGAAAAGTTCTGGATTGCTGTGTTGAAACCCTTAAATAAGATGAAGGACCTTACTCTGTTGAATTCTGGGGAAGCCTTTGCACTTTTGAGGTTATCCCTCCTTATGAGAAGGAGACTGTACCCTTCCTGGAGGTTCCTTCCAGACCAGTTTTTTTTGGATTCTGTGCTTAGGTCCTAGACTGTCACATCTTTTTCTTCAGCATATATAGCAGTAGAAGAGCTGGAAATAAAATTAATTTTCTCATATCCCTTGCTAGTCCACAGAGTGAACCCTGCTGTGTGGTTAGCCTGTGTATGAGTATTGATAATGATTTGACTTATTCCATTAATGGAACACAAGTGTTACACAGTGTTATACAAAGTGTTAAATGCCCTGAAATTGTTTTAATTGTATAGATCAGATAAACTAGGGAGGCAGTGAAATAAGCTGAAAAACCTGTTCAAGAGTTGCTTCCCCCACTGGTGTTACTGTTCCTATAATGCCTGCTTTCATCCAGACCTCTGTAGTAAACACAAAATTAAAGATAAGTCAGATCTTACTTAATTTTTTTTTTTAACTTTCTGAGTTGCTGATACCAACAGCAGTACTCATTTTGAGTAGTTAAATAGAAAAATAGCCCTTATTCCTATTTCATGTTATTCTAAAGTCTGGCATTTAGTTTCTTTAATTTGGCCCCATAATAGATACTGCTAGTTAGCAGTAAATGCCTTTCTAGGCTGAATCATAAACTGACGTCCTAGTTGATAATTCTGATGTGCAGTATAATTGTTCACGTGTCTTGTTCAAAAGAATTTGGCTAACTAAACTGATTACTGAATAGTCTGTTCTTCCTTTTTAGGTATGGATTTGTGTCTTTCCTGGACAATGTGGATGTTCAAAAGATAGTTGAGGTAAGCTGTTTATCCAAATTACTTAAAGAAGTTGATGTATGAAGGCTAGAGACAAGTTCATGGAAGCTGAGTTACTTAACCCTGTAGAGTAAGTTATGACACAGAAAGTCCTTGGCTGCCCAAAAAGTAAACTTTCTAAAATGTATACTGATGGTAAAATCTTTATATATTTGTTTAAGTAAGAAACAGAATTAGTTTTCAGCCTGGTGTGGTTGAACATCTCATGTCATTTTGTTTCTGATTGCTCTCATTTATTTATGTGCTTGAAAGCCTTTGATGCCTTCTGGAGGCTGACCTGGAACAGAGGCTAGACAGAGCAAAAGGATAAAGTAGGTATTTGTTAAAAGGCCATTATGGGCACACTTGGACAGTGCAAGAGCCCGACTGAGCTACACCCAAGATGAACCCTAAAATGGTCACAAAATAGATGATAGACTGATCATGAGGTTTCACACTTTTAGAAGTTTTGGTCCTTCAGCATATTGGAGTTAATTGTCCAATTATAGCTTCAGGTCATGAAGCTCCATCCCCCTTGCTTGTTTTCTTTTCACTTCACCATTGTTTCACAAACACCACTTGTTCTTGGGCTTGAAATTTGTATCAGTTGTCCTTGGTACCAAGCTAGAAAAGGAATTGTTTTGTCTATCCACTCTGTGAAGAGCGTTTACTAACACCTAGTATGAAACCCAGAACTACACACTAACACAGCACAGAATCTGAAAAATACAAAAGCCAGAACTTAAGGCATCACCTTGAGTGTGTTTGGCTGCTTGCTTTTTGTAGTGGATGATTGTCATAGAATCTTTGTGCTTATGGCAGAAATGTAGACATTTAGTTATTGGGATGTCTTGATTTAAGGTATTCAAGTGGGACACTCTAAAATGAGTTCTCTTAGGTTAATCAATCCCTTTCCAGCAATAAGGAGAAACAAATATGGATAGATATAAGTGAAAAAATAACAGTTTACAAATAAAAAAGGAAGTAGCAACCGGCAAAAAAATAACAGTAATAGTCACTAGTTACAAAGTTGCTGAAATCTCCTGGACTCCCAGGGAACACAGAGAAACTTAAAATAAAGTGACACCTCCCCCAAAATGGTGGCCCTGCAGCTGACTGTGTAGTTCCAAAGACAAAGGGAAAAGCCCTCTCCCTTCTTATCTCTTCATTGATGCTGGCGTTCTCCAGCAGCTGGTACTTGGTCAAGAGCTGGAACTCACGGAGGGGTTTGCCTTCCTTGGCAGCAGACAGCCAGGCAAGGCCAAGCAGCTGGACTGGGGCAGCTCTGCCTTCACTTCTGCAGGGCTGCTCCCTGGTGGCTGCTGACAGGCAGTCATGGAATTCACCTTCAGCCAGTCTAAGATGCAAGAGAGAAACAAAAGAGAGGGGGAAAAAACCCCACAGCAGAGCCTCTGCCTTGAGCAAGGACTATGAGGCAAGCGAGAGCACTTTGTCTCTGTTTGTTTCAGCTTTTGAAAGGCTGGGACCTTTTCCCCACTCTGCCCCATGGTTCTATTTTCTCGCTCTGGGGCAGTAACAAATTTGGGCACAGATTGATGAAATACAATAACATTTTGGGTTACCTAGGGCATAGGAGTAACAGTATCATGGAAGACGGTATTAGTTTTTTACTTATGTCTCAGTAGTTGAAATATGTTTCTCTAGTGGTATTTGTGCATTTGGATGCTACCTGGCGTGCAGGTATTTTTTAAGCCTCCGAGGTTGTGCTGCAGCTGTTCCCATGTGTAGTGGGTCTAGTGCTGCCCGAACTCCAGTGCACTCACAGGAATTATGTACTTATTTTCTGCTGTGAGAAAAATTAGGAGGAGAGCAAATCAAGCTCAAAAGTTTAAAGGGTGTNCAGTGGGTCTAGTGCTGCCCAAACTCCAGTGCACTCACAAGAATTATTTACTTATTTTCTGCTGTGAGAAGGATTAGGAGGAGAGCAAAGCAAGCTCAAAAGTTTAAAGGGTGTAAAGAATACTTTAGTAACAGAACTAAAAGAAAAACAATAAGAAATCAGAATAAACTCTCAGAACACTTCTCCCAACTATTTATTTTCCTGCTGACAACGTAAAGAGACAAAATTGGTATTTTCAGTCAGTTTACCACTCTTAAAATAATCTTTTCTTCAGTTTGCTTAGGGAGAGGAGTCAGTTCTGCTATGCCATGGAGACTTCTCCACAAGAAACAGTTCTCTCATTTTAATTTTCACAAATAGCAGCTGCATGGAAATCTGGAATCATGAAGTCCCTCCTACCATTTAGTGATCTTCCCACAGCTACCACCATGTGTCATTTTAGCTTATTGGGGTGCAATTCTAAGGATTAATTGTTCTAGTATAGAAACAAAAGTTCTTTTCTTTTATGTCTGGAACAGAGGTTTTCTTCTATCCCTGGAGCAAGGTTTCTCATCTTGCTGTTTAGGCTTCTCATTGGATCACAGCTACTTCAACATTTGCTTGCTTCAACACTGGTGCCTCTGCACACGGCTGTGGCTAGAATGCTACATCCTCCCAATGCACTTGAGTTACAGGGGAAAAAAAAAATCTGATATATCAATTATGTCTTCACCATAGTCTTACAACAGAATTTCAGCCCAAGACTAAGGCATCTCTTCATTCTCCTCCCATCTGGGATTTGACTCCTTCACTGATCTTAGTGTCTCCATGTTGTTTTCTTTACATGTCTTTGCCCTTTCTTTTTCTCTCACTCGAGAGAGGATTGATAGCTGCAAGTTTCACCTGTGCACTGAAGGAGTGAGTATCTCTCCTGGGCCTGCGGATGGCCGTGTGGTCTGTGCCGGGCAGCAGCCGCCTGGCTGTTTTCCAGCCCCGGCTGCAGTTCATCCCAGCCACGGGGCTGCAGGGCTGCCTCTCTTCTTAGCTGTGTGATTTTTCTGCAGTGCCAGCGGGATGGCCCGGCCAGCATCCAGTTACCTGTTCAAAGGCCAGAAGTAAGAGTTTTTCCTGGGGTTTGTTTGTCTTTAAATATGATTTTGCAGAGGCATGTTCATCTTTCTTCAGTGGTTTAACAGTGTGTCAATATTCAAAACTAGCCAGCTGATTGGTTTTGTCAAGTCCAAAGGAAGCTGCCAAGGTCCTTACAGGGAATCACTTTGGTAGCTGGTGGATTTTTTCCTTAGCAAAAAACCAAACTATGTTAAACCATGACAGTGTGTCATCATATAGTTTTCCTGTAGCTAACACAGGAGATGAAGGGGTAGAACTATTACAGCCCTCCTGACCTTAGGAGTTTGGCATCAGAGAAATTTTAAATCTCAGTGCTTATAACCAAATCAGGTACTTGGTTCTGATAGACTTGAGCAGGTCACAAACCACTGAAACCTTTTTATTTTCTCTCTTTCTCCCCAGACTGAATACAGTAACTGTGAAAATAACATGTATTGAAATACTTGCCTCTTTGAAGTCTTAGCATCAGAAAACTCCTGTGTCTCTGGAGGATGAGCAGTCTCTCATTTGCTTCTGAAGCTTTTAGATAGGGAAGTAGATCAGAAAGACAAAACCAGATGGATGTGCCAGGCACAAATGTAGTGTTCTGTGATGTGCAGATGTGTTTACTGGCCATCCAACTCTATAAGTGGGAAGAGAACGTGTTTGAATGAAGTGGAGAGTAGTGAAACCCCAGCAGGAGATCCTTGATTCTCACCAAAAGATTTTAAAAGCTTGCTGCTACTTGATGTTACAATGACAAAAATACACTGTGACTGCTGTACTGAGCACCAGACTTCATCTGAGAACACCTTTTTCTTTTTAATATAGATTACCTTTATTATGCTACATCAGTGTGGAATACTTGCTCTGAGGTAACAATTTTGGTGGAGACTTCTTAAGTAGCATTGACATTTGAGCCATGTACATTGCTGATTTTATGTGTGTGCTTCTTCAAAACAGGAGCCTGCAGTGTTCCTCTGTTAATATAGTGCTCACTGATGTAAGTTTGTATACCAGAGGTCTTGGAAGACCCAGAGGCATATGGTGGATTTTCTTTGCCATGCACATTTTGGGTCTGCAGGCAGTACAAATTCCTGCCATGTCAGGAAGAAGCATGTTCCAATATGAATCATCTTAGAAAACCTGTTGGCTTTTGGAGGGGATGGAAGCAAGGAAGACATTAAACAGGGGTATTGTAGAGCTCAAATTATAAGCAGAGGTTACTGCACTAAATCACTTCAGGCCTTATCTGCACTGAGTCATCACAGTGGCTTCTGTAAATAAACACTGTTCAGCTTTTCTGTAGCTAAAGTTACTCTTGGTGCCTGTGTTCATCTGCCTGTTCAACAAGGCCTTGTCACCTTGTTCAGCTTCGCTGTTTTTCTTCTGCTTTAGGTCTTTAACTGCATTCTGGTCCAGGATGAATCTGTATGCAGTTCAGAATGGAAAGTTGTCTTCTGTTTAGAGGGGAGTCCTGTCTCCCAGGAGTTCTTATTGTTGAGGTGGAAATGGTAGTTGCATGATACAGGGCACAACAGGATTCCAGAATTAATTTAAAAATGCCCAAAATCAACCCCTTCCCCTGAAAAAAAATAAAAATAAAAACCTGTCAAACTAGTCAGGTTATTGTGCCTTCTTTTCACCCCCATATATCTCTTGAATCATCTCATACTGATAGAAATTAGACTGAACAAGATTTTAAAAATTGTTATATTTCTGCTTATTTTTACAGGCAACAACAAAATTGCTGTGTCTATTCAAAGCACTTCCTTTAGCAGAAATGAGAGAAAATTGCAGAACTGTGTATTTTTTTTCTGAAGCAGGCACTTTTGTAGAGTTGCATGTGATAGAGAATCTAGACAGGCTGTCTGCGTCCAATACTGACTTTAGTGCTTGGTACTAAAATTGTGCTATTAGGGCTAAACCAGAAATCTTCCACTGGGAACCTAAGACTGTGGTCACTCTCAATTAATTCTCCCGCGGTAGACAAGAGTATTTAAAACCTGTGTGTATTACCCCACAGGGCTGACAGTCACTGATACATAGTTGCAAATTCGAGTAGTGCATGTTGCTACAAGGGCAAGTGATACATAATTTTGGAGGGTCGGTGAGTAGGCAAATAGCTGAGCTGAGGGTGCTGCAGGAAATCTGAGGTAAAAGCCATATGGTGTTGAGACTAGAGGCTTTGTACTGTGGTGTAGAAAGAGAGTCCAGTCTCTTTAAAATCCCACAAACCTCTCACCTTGCTGATTCTCAGCTTACAGAGAATAACCTGTCTTTCAGTCACAAATCAACTTCCACGGTAAAAAGCTGAAACTGGGGCCAGCAATCAGAAAACAACAAAACCTTCGTAAGTATATCTGAATAAATTTGTTCATATTGCAGGCATTATAACAGGGTTATTTTCTTAATTATACATAATTATCCTTGCAAATACTTTTTATTTGATGAAGTGTGTATATTTCAGTTAAACCTTGGTTCTGACTTCCATGACCTCGCTTATATGATCTTGTTTTAATAAGAGTGAGGTAGCACAATACAATGTAATTAATATTGAGTTTTAAATTTAAGAGTCAAAACCCTGAAGGTTCTTTTTCAGCTTGAATTCAGATTCCTAATGAAATACATGTAGTAATGTCTTAATACTATTTTTTATCTGTTTCCAAACAAGAGTCCTGTGTGCATCCCAGACAATTAGTTCTTGGTCCTCCTCCTGCACAGTTCCAGAGCGTATGGAATAATCAGAGTATGGAGACATACGTGCAGCCTCCAGCTGTCATGAACCCAGTAACACCCTATGTTAAGGTAAAACTGCTTCTGACACTGATTTTGAATCATAATTAAATGCCTTTTGAAGGTGCAAGCATACACGACTTTCAGAGTATGTATTGAGATTCCAATCTGATCTTACCTGCCTGTTTTCATATTGCCTTCCCCAGTAAGAAGCAAACCACTTTAAAGAAATGACAGCAGCCTTGAGAAATTGATTCAGTGATGTTAACTCATTACAAAATAAGAGGGAGATACCCTTTAAGAATGAGAACTGTAGAAAGTGAAGATGGAATTATTATTGCTTGTCACAGATGCAGTTCACAATTGAAATGTATCCAGATATTTAATGTGTTGCTGTCCTGCTTCAGAATAAACTATGAAATTTAAAATGTATTTTTGTAAACTAAGAGTGGGATCAGAAGTTATCTGAGGTACTTTCCTCTCCTCCTAGCCAAACATATCCTTGGTTTTAAACTGCTGTTGTGTTATATGTGCGCTGTGTTACAGCATCTGCTGTTAATAGCTGTGCCCAGCACAGCGTTGCCTGCAGGACATCGCTGTCCTGGTACTTAGGTGAGCATTGTTACTGAGATGTTGGTACAGTGCTTCTGGCCACGATGTGAGTCCTGAGCTGAGAGCGAAGCAGATCAGGCACTCTCACTGCTTTAGCCTGTATGATGGGGCAGTACTGACTACAAACTGATCCTCTTTTGTATATCTTAAACAAAGAGGAAGAACAAACTTGCAGAAATACTTTCTTGCAGAGAGCTTGATAGTAGTATTCTTGCTGATTCTCTTAAGCTTATTAATTTAAGAGAATTAATTCTCTTAAATGTTGGAATGTGCCTTTAACTATTCTCTGAAGAACCTGAGAAGGTTCCAAGTTAACACTGTGTCTGAGTACTTACAGGAAAGAAATACTAGGAAATTGTCTTAATTGGAGTACTTAGCTTCCTTTCCTCCTTGAAACTGATCATTCAGACTTTTCTCCATTATTTCATAGTAGTCAGTCTGCTTCAGATCTACTTTTCAAAGTTTATGGTATTACTTGCACTCTGGAAGTTACTTAGAAAATGACGTACAAGCAGATTAGGGATTTTAAGACATATACGACACTTAGAATCTCGCCTTGTAGGTATTGTTAGTGCCTGAAGTGCTGAAGCAAGCCCTGTGGGAAATCTAAGGGTTGCTTTTAAATAGTGTGGTCTGCACAGGAACTAAAATAACACAGTGTGTTAATTTCTAAAAATGTGGTCCTGGCTAATACCTCTACAAATATCATACTTATATGTTGCTTCAAACTTGCATTCTTTTTTAAGACAAAGCTTTATTTGCAGCCCTATCCATACAATTCATCGCCAGCTGTACTGCTAAAGCAGCAGGTTCCCATAGGGTATCAACCGGCTTACAACTATCAGGTATGTAAAGCTTTACTAGGAGCAGAAAGGCTGACAAAACTGGAATGAAGTGTTAAATGGAGTCTGATCTTTCTGTGCTTCTCATTCTTTGAAATATATTTTCCTTCAGCTCTTCACAGCTACCAAAGCAAAACCAAACTAGTAATAGAAACTGTTGAGTAACTTAGCATACTCTTATCTTTTTATAGTTCCCTTATTTTTTCTTGAATATACAGTGATAAAACAACTTTCAAATTAGAAAAACGTGCACGAATTATTAGTACTTGTGGGAGGGAAGCTTTCCATTTGTACATGCTGTAGTGTGGAGTATTAGGTACTTGGAATAAGAATCTTATCAGATAATACAAGGTTTGATGTGTATACAGCAGGGATGTGCTCTTGCACTCTAAAAACATCTGAGAAGGTGCTTAGCTGATAGTGGGGTTTAAACTCACAAGTGGAGTGTGTGGCTAAATCCTATTACTGACACTAAACTAGGAGTATCTGGAAGCAGCTAGAGGCTTGAGATTTGTTTTCAATGTAGGTACTTTGATTTCCCTTATTTTCCTAATATTTGGAAATACTTTTAATTTTTCTTTAACTTGGACTGAGAAGGAGCTACTCAAATAAAATAAGGTATCTTGCTGGATGTAAGACTATTTTTTAACTAATTGTTTTGTGAAAAATCCAGACATGAAATGCTATGAACAGTGGGTCCTACAGAGCAGTTAGTTACTTGTCTGTGTTGGAAATGAATGAATAAAAGGTGGTTCTTGTTTGATTTTTGTTTAAGGCTCAACCACAGTGGGTTGCTGGGGAGCCAAGAAATTATGTAATACCTCCAACTCCGGTAAGTCTACAAAGGTAACTTCTGAAACTGTCATCTTAATTAGCACATTGTTTTTACAGCTTGATACTTTAAAAAAAGAAAGTCTGTTTGTCGTCTGGATCTGTGAAATCTGGTCTACAAAAATCTGTAATTGCTGATGAGAGTGTGTAGTAGTTCTGAATTTTTTACTGATGTGCTTTTTTGAGTTACTTGGCGGAACAGATCTCCTGTTTTTTGGCATTACTCTACATGTTCTAGTCACAGAACTCTGGAATTTTAACCAAAATGGAGTTGATTTTTCAGGAAAAGTTGAAGGAAAAATAAGTTGACCTGATGTACAATCTTTTTTAAGTTAAAAAGTCTCCATATTCTTTGCAAACACTGATTAATTGACTCCTTTCAACAGGTTTTAAAAATTTTCCCAGGCGGCTACAAACTGTAGATGGTGCTGCTGGCCTCTAAAATAATTCCTTGCTTTCTGTGACTTAATGCAAGTAACATCCATGAGAAAGGGGAGAAACATACTCTGTATTTGTTTAACAATGTCAGAATTTAATCTTGCCCCCTGGGCCTTTTTGTGTTCTTCAGGTACATTTATTGACTGCAGTTTGGATTAAGTGTTTAAAAGCTGTATTATATAATTTTATTCTGAATGGTATTTTTTTTTCTGAAAGCTATCAGAAGTCATCAAAATATTGATTACACTATTGACTTGAAATAGTTTTTTTTAATAGTATCCATGAATGTGATACAGCCATAGTGTATCACTTTACAATTCAATGGTGGTAGCAAGTCAAAATGTTTTTAGAGTAGGTGTGCATGGGGGTTTCACTATAAAATGTTACAAGCTTGATTATAGGAGCAGAGACAACCTTTCTAGAACTATCTCAGTTAAGCAATTTTAATGAAACTTACCAAAACTGCCAAGATAAAGTTGGCACAGTTCATGGGTAGATGAGGATCAGTGACACCATAGCTGTGTGTGTTTTCCTGTGTTACTAAAACATTGTAATACTTCAAAACTCCACAGGTGTATACTTCAATGAACTATTATGCCGCTGAGGAGACAGGATTTGTACAGATGGAATATGGTGCTCCAGAGCCCACGCAGTTGCCTAACAGCCCACAAAAGGTAAGTGCTTTCTCAAAACTTTATTAAATGCCATTCCCAGAAATTTGCATGTGAGGGTTATGTAGCTTTGTCAAGAGCCTTGGACAGATATCCTAGAAAACAAGGTTATGGTTGCTACTTTGAGCATGTTGTTAGTCCCATGTATCTGATTTCTGTGTACAACTTCAGAAGTCACACATTTCCTTGAAACTGTTAGTGCTTGTTTGCAGTGCTGAGGGCTGGATAAACTGTGTGTTCTACTTAAGTCCACTGACAAGAGTTTGCCTAATCTGGAAACTTCAGGGAAATTACAGGTACTAAAAAAGCAGATTCAGTAGCACTGCTTACTATCTCAGGTAGATTTATTTTAAGCTTCAAATATCTGAGTTGGTAACTTCCTCCCTTTCTCACTGTTTTATGGAAGGTGGCCCCAGTTTAATGAACTCAGTTTTCTGAAAGAGAAATTCATTTCTCAGCTGTCAGCCTAATCCACAAGATAAACTAGCGTGTCACTGATTGGAATTGTTATGCTGTAACACTGAAGGGGGATAATGAGTTACTAATATTAAAAGATTAGGGGGGGAGGAGAAAAAAATTACGTGTATCTCAGGGAACACAAGGCAGTTGAGGAATCCTGATTGCCAAGTAAACCCTGTGATGTACTAGCATTGCTAGCTAGTGATGTCCTAACTAAGAAAATCAGTATTGATGCACCTATAACTGTATTTCAGAAGTCTGTGGACAGGGGCATGCAAACAGTATTATCCTGTCTGTCTAATCCTGAGAACCAGCTGACAAATGACTTTGTGTCAAAAGACAACAATGTAAAGGTATGTAGTGAAAGCAAAATTATATGGCTGAAACATAGCTGACCCTTCCATGTGTTCACCTACAGGATACCATAAGGATGAAGATATTTATATCTGTGAATGCCACTTGAATTTTTTCTTCCTTGTACATGCTCTGAGATGTGTAGGTTTGGCTCTCAGTTGCTTAATGCTGGAAAGAATGGCTGAAATTGAATTCAGTGGGTTTAATCAGGACAGCATAAAAAATTGCTGAACAGTCAACTAATGAACAATTAGGGGATAAGACTGGCTAGTCATTTCTCAGTGACATGGCTGAAAGCAGTAGATTATTCCCTAGATTGGACAGAGGATGTTGAGTTTAAACCCTGGTAGTTTGTGCAGTGAAGTAGCTACTGTGGATGGTGGCTGGTTATGCTTTTTCTCTTCTTTAACCAATAAATCGTAGTCCAAGTTGGTAGTTTGTTGTCATTTTTTTGCTGTATGTGTTCAGTCTTAGTAGATTTGCAATTTCAGATTACATTCCAAGTCTTGTGTAAATTCAGGTTATTAATTTCTAAGACCTCACTTCCTTTTTATAAAAGGACAGATATGTGAATTAGACAAGTGTACTCTGAAATGGGAATGCAGAAAAGCTGTGTTTTGTCCATTTTGAAGAGGGCTGGATAGAGTACAGGGTGTCTGGAAATTGTTTTCATGAAACTTTGGTTGCTTCATTTTGATTAATTGATTTTTTTTTTCTTGTCCTCTCTTCTATCCCATCCTAGGAGAGTAAGACATACCACCTCAGAAAAGGAAAGACAGTACACAAAAGCGTTTGATCAACAAAGACTTCAAAGTATCTAAATAATTAACTAGATATTACTACAGTCCACTGTAGCTATACAGAGGACTGTTTCTCAGAGTTACTTCATGTTATGTTTGTGCTCATGTTCTGCCTGTTTGATACTGTTGTTGTTGCTTGAGCAGTTTGAAGTTATAAGAGTTGACAAGCTTCAGTGTTACTGTTTGTGTGCTTCCTCTGATAACTGGTACTGGAATGTTAAAAAGTTTATACGTTTACTGTATGTGGATTTTTCTCTGAGCTTTAAGGTACAGTTTGCATATTACACACAGTTTTTCTTAAACTACAATTTGACTCACATTGACCAGTTAACTCCTGCAGTTTAAAAATGGAAGTAGTTATTTGCCCAAGAGAGTGTATTTTAAGACTGAGCTCTTAAATCAGTGCAAAAGAAGCTGAGAAGTTTTAACTGAGCTGAAGCCCTGTAAGTCCTGGTTGCCTTTAGACGACATAATCAATGTGGTTATGTTCATTGATGACAGTCTATGTACCTGCAGTCTTGAGCATCGCTGCTATTTTTGGGTAAGTAATGAAGAGAATCCTAAAATTCCTGTACGCAACTTCAAATGCAAGAATGTTACCTGTATTGGACACTCAGTCAGCCAATACAAGATTTTTTTACTGGAAAAATCTTAGCAATACCTGTATTTTAAACTTCTGAGAAAATACTGCACTTAAATTTGTGATGTAAACTGTTAATCAAAGAATGTGTATGACTGTTTTAATAATCATGTAGATTTTAGGTGTGTATTGTGAAATGGTGAAATAAATTTTTACTTTGCTTGGTTTCCTAAATTTCTGGTGTGTCAAATCTAAATAATAACTTGTTAAAGCTTTTAAAGACTTACTACTCTGTGTGACATTTCCAGTTACTATAAATCTATAGTAACAAACCTTCATTTTGTGTAGGTACTAGCTGAAGTTTCAAAAGGGTAGAATTGAGAAAGAACAGTCTAGTATGTTGTGTCCTTTTTTCCTCCTACCCAAACACCTCAATATCTCCAGACAATAAAAGAAAACTATGCCTCTCTTGTTATGCAGCTGTTTGGGATTGAATGTTCAGCTTCAAATTTCCAGAAGGTGTAGAGATAGTAATGGCCAGACAAAGACTTAGCCAGAAGTACATGTTAGTGACTATCTTGGGGGGAACTGGGTATGTAACAGATTGTGGCTGGAGCAAATGTCCAAGGTCTGCTGCTCAGGAGTGATCTGGATAAAACTTTATTTAAGGAGGGTGGGGGAGAATGCTGATAAATTTTTTTTAAACCACTTTATGCAGCTTTGTATCAATGTTCTGAGAGCATAAATTAACCTGAAAAAAAGCAAAGCCCATAATAGTTTCTAGCCCTACTCACTGTTTCATGTTACTGAAGATAAGTATTAAGTGTTCCTGTGATACTGATTGCTGTGTTTTTCTCAGACTGCTGTTTTAAAGATAGTGGCTTGATTGTGTTTCACTTCTGTGTTAGCAGCTTTTTTTGCAAGGGTTTTTCTAGTATTGAATCAGGACTCTGTCCTTTCCAATTTTGAGTATCTAAACAGCCTGCATGTGCTTTCAAAGCTGTGATGTAACTGTATTGATAAAATGTAGTTATTTCTTTGCAAATGCAGATTTCTTTTTTGGCTTGATTTAGTTTGGCTTGGTTGCCCCAGACCTTACCTGAGGCTTTCTGCTGTAGCTCTAAGAAAATGCAAAGGGCCTTGTGCATAGTTGTCTCATTGAATAGTCCCACCACCAAAAGAAGAGATTAAAGCAGAAGATGCTGCCTACACAGAGTGCATGTTTTCTGATAATTTGCCCGATTGTTATAGAACCATCTGGTGAGCAAGTTGATTGTATAGTCCGTTTGAAATGGTTGTACTAGATTCTTACAGGCATGCTGAGAGGTTTTATCACAGGGGAATAGCCAAGGCCTTATGAGTACTGTTTATTTTTTCTTTCATTAGATCATGTGCTGCTTCTGCTAGCTGCTTAACTGTTGGCTTAGTTTGAAATTCAGGGGTCTGCTAGGGAAGGCAGGAGCCTTCCTTGGAATGGAGAATGTAAACCCCCTTCCCTCCAAATTACAATTTTGAAGTTAAGTGGTTCTCAGGCAAAGATATGAGGATAGGAATAACAATTCTTTACTAGTATGCATAACAAGGTAAACAGCAATAACTATGGCATTAACAAACAGAACCAGGGACCCACTAACAGTCTTCTCGGCCACAGGCGTGTCTCCCTTTGCTGCATTTACTGTCACAGCCGGCAGGAGTGAGCAAAAATCCCGGGATACTGGATGAGATGCATTAGAAGTTCTGGGCGGTAGCTGGAGCTGCAGTAACATCCTGGCAAGGCAGGGTGTGCAGGACTCAGCGTGCAGAAACCCAGAGCAAAGCCGAAGAAACAGCGGGCACAGGGCGGTGGCGGCCCGGCTTTCAGCAGGACAGGGAGAGGTGAGGTTCAGGATTCCCGGGCCACATAAGCAGACGGTGGTAGGTCCCTCAGGGCTGAGCTCCAGCAGTGCCGGTGAATTCTCCCCGCAGTAAGCTACAGCCTGACCATCCTCCTCACAAAAAAGTGAGAGAGCCGCCGACCCAGCCCCTGTCCTTTAACCTGCCTCTTTTCTCTCGAGGTGTCTCTGGGTCTCCCAAGGGAAAGTGTAGACAGATGCCACACTCGTCTCCTGACTTCAGCTACTTTGGTCTTTAAAAGTACCCATAAGTATCCAGTAATTAGTTTCCTAGCAACTTATGGTGGGGAAAAACCACTATAAGTAAAACAAAAAAAGAAACTCAACCCCCCACACCTGAAGAGAATTGATTTTTTTTTTCTATAGCTATAACTAAACACGTGCATTTTTAATGTTCTTTTGAAGTACCCTGTAATGCATAACATCAAGCATAACACAGAACCCATAGGTAAATCTCTTTCCTGCTGCATTCAGAAAGTTGAAACATCTGTTTAATCTTGCTGTGACTGTAGGCATTTCCAAAATCAGTGCATGGTTGGAGCATTTTGCAAATTTGTACCCCTTGTATTCTCAAATCAAGTGGACCGTGTTAATTGTGAACCAGCAGGCCAGTAGGCAGTCCTTGTGCATCTGCATTTGCTTGCACACAATGTACATTCTGTGAGAGACTCAAAAGCTTTGGCTGTTCTTTAAATTAAGACAGCTCTTCGTCAAAAGAAGCAATTGCTTAGACAACATAGAAAAATACAATGCTTGCCTCTAAGTGGTATTCTAGAGCTATGACACTTGGTTTGTTTTACTTCATGCCTGAAGTACCCTAGTTTGCTGTTTGATGGCCTTTTCATTTCTTTTTACATACTTTGCCACCTGACAGAATTATTCTTGGAATGAGAGAGCCAGACAGATGGTGTTCTTGGATCTCCATTAGAATGATTGTCTGGCACAGGCACTAATTCCCTGTCAAAACGGAAATATTTTTTTTCCTTCTAGGTATTTGTGTGCTAAACTCTCTTAATCTGAAGGTGATGTGATCCTTTATTGCTACAAAGAAACAAAAGGGTTTTCCCTTTTGTATTTCAAGGGTTTTCTTTTGTATGCCTTACTAAAAGAGATTTTTGAAGTCTTATAACAGGGCTGCACTCCATATTCCTTGCAGGAATAACTTTCTAGACCAGTATTTTAGAAGAGATGTATAATTTAAGAGCTTTAATGTCTGCCACTTACAATGTTGCTGAGAAAGAAAAAAAGTGATCCCAAGCTATTAAGAAAATAGAGGTTTCTTCAGATAGAATACACATCCCAAAAAGCTTTACAACCCAGAAGGGGTCTTACTTCCCTCTTTATGGTCTCTGCTTTAAAATTTGGGCTGAAGCTTGCGAGACAAAATCATTCTGTAACTTCTTTTAAAGAAAAAGGCTCCTGCTGAGTTTAAAAAGGCCTTTGTATTTTCCCAGTGACTTTTGAAACATCAGCTTTGGTGAATAAGTGTAAAGGGTTTGTTGCTTGCTTGTGGGGATTTTGTTTTTGGTGGGGGGTTTTGTTTTGGATATTTGGGTTGTTTTTTTTTCCAAGTAGTGTGAACTTCTGTGTAGTGGGTGCTCAAGACAAACCTGAAAAAGGGTTTTCTACTCCTTCACCTTTCCTTAAGGTTGTGAGATGTCTCTAGTACAGAAATGAGGGCAGGATTTATATTTTAAAACATTTTGCTGTGGAATATTTATGGTGCTAGTCCAAAAGCAATTACTGTATGGGTAGTTTTTCTGATTTTAATTAAATTTACTAAATACGTAGTCAAATAAAGATGCATGCTGAAGTTGATATATTGCTGATGGAGTGGGGTATTAGAAGTCCTGCTTATAAGACAGTACTGATGTGTCAGCAGTACCCCTTCTCGGGGTGTGTGTATCATGCTATTTAAGCTTCTGTTCACCTTTTCCTGTAAGTAGGTGTCCAAATTTTATGGTGTTGTTTGAACTACTTGGTGTTATACTAGATGACCTTAAAAAAATCCTTTCGAACCCAAACTGCTCTGGTTCTGTCAAGGAGTCTGCATTCCCTTACCCTATTTAGGATCACTCTGGATTTAACCTTTTTAGGCTGTCTAGAATTTAGAAGAATGTTTTACTGTGTGGTGCCTCTAGAAGAAACCTAAATCTCTTCTACCCCATTATTTTGTGCTTGTTCCTCTATGAATGAGTATTCAAGAAACTTTAAACCTTCTTGTAAAGTCTTCCTGGAACAATTTAGGATTAAAGCCACCAATTTAAATAGATTTAAATTCTTTTCCAGGGAAAGAATTCGTGCTCAGAACTGTAAATCAGTTTGTGGTTCATAGGATGGCTTGGGTTGGAAAGGACTTTTAAGGGTCATCTAGTGAACCCCCTGCAATGAGCCGGAATATGTTCAACTAGGTCAAGTAATTCAGAACCCTCTCCACTCTGATCATAAATTTGGGGCTGGGTACTCCAAGAACAACTGGTGGAACTCTGAAGGTAGCCTCTTAACTTACTGGGGGAAAACCAGCTCGCCAGGTTGTACAGTGCCTCGTGGAAATGAGCAGCTCACCTCATGTGACTTTCAGGCCGGTTTCAAGTCTGCTGCAGGTGATGTTCTCATTACAGCCATCAGAGGGCTCTCACATGCAGGCCTACATAACAGGCTCCGGCTATAGCTGTGAAATGCCAAAGAGCCATTGCACTGAAAACGTCACGGATCAAGGTGTGTGCTTATAGCATACAGACAAAAAGCTTAGAGTGTGAATAGGATTGCCCTTAACTCTGCCTCTTAGGTTTATTTTGAGCAATTGTGCAGAATTGATTTGCCTCGAATATTGGGGGAGGGACCCCCCGAAGTAGGTATTTTTTATTTTTGTTGGGTGTTTTACTTGTGCAGATAAAAATTACCAACACAGCTCCAAATGTTAGGAATGCTAGTTGAGTTTGCTTGCTTGGTACTCCTGATTTTACTTTCACTAGAACAAAGATCTTTATACATAATTAAGCAACCTATTTACTGAATCTCTCCTAGGGAAAAGTGTTGCAATGATGGATTGTGGTTTAACCCCAGCTAGCAACCAAGTACCATACAGCTGCTTGCTCACCAATGGGATCATGGAGATAATTATTAGAATGGTAGCTAGAAAACTTGTGAGTTGAGATAAAGGCCTTTGTAATAGAAAAAATGCTCACCTACAGGCAAAGCAGAACAAGGAATTAATTCACTTCTTCCTATGAGCAGGCAGGTGTTCAGCTGTTTCCAGGCCAACAGGTGCCTATCATACGTAACAGTGACTGGGGAAGACAAATGCCATCACTCCAAATGTCCCCCACTTCTCCTTCATCCCACTTTATAGACTCAGTATGATGTCCTGCGGTCTAGAACATCCCTTTGGTCAGATGGGATCACATGTCCCCACTGTGTCTCCTTCCAATTTCCCATGCACACTCAGTCTCTTTGCTAGCATGGCAGTACAAGAAGCACAAAAGGTCTTGGCTCAGTGTAAACATTGCTCAGCAATGACACCTCTGTATTACCAGCGTGCTGGTCAGCACAAAACTGGAATTATGGTTTTGTGCTCATGCTAGCCATTGTGAAGAAAACTAACTACACACATTTATTGGTAAGACACTTCCTGTAAATGCTGGATTCCATGTGTTTTTGACAGTGAAGTAAGTGCATGGTCTTTGTTATAGTATTCATAAAACCTAAATAGCCAGTTGTGCTTATCGCACTGTTGCATTGGTTATTTCCTGACTTAGGAGAAAGACAGACTCTGAAATTACTTGTTTTCCTAGGGAGTCTGTGATAATTTCATGAATTAAAAGTGCAATTGTGTTAACAGGTTTTAAATGTAGATTTATCAAAGTAAGATAAAAATAATCAACAGTGGTGAAGTTTCCAAAATGGTATTTTAGTGCTGTGTTGCCTGTTAGTAGATTGTGAAGTCTGGGCTGATGAGCTTTGTTCTGCTGTGATTTCCTGAACTCAGAAAGGTGCACAGCACCTCAGATGGCCAGGCTCAGCTGCTGTGCTCTGTGACAGGTCACACTAAAGCCTGCTTTTTACAATGAGACAGTACTAAATGTGGCTGCTGGGCTGTAGGAAGCTTGGAAAGGATTTTTTTTTACTTCCTATGCTATATATAACTTAATTGTATCTCTTCAGCTTTTAAAAACAGCCTTTTAGGCAGTTAATTCCATGAAGAAAAACCTGTAAGAAATTCAGGAGCCTTGAGCTGGTGAGTCAGTAGATTGAAATGGAAAAATATCTTGGAACTGACACTTTACAAAGTCCTTCTGTGTCCAGGGACATCTTCTATGTTCCTGTGTAAATTCACAGCCACTGCAGAAACATTTTGTATCTCAGCATAGCTGAGCAGATGTCTACTGACTCCATTTCCCAAAGCTTGGTGGGCAATTGAAGCACATCCGGTTCTGAAAGGGCTCTTACTCATGCTTTTTCA
>VYXF01010446.1:4496602-4509378 GCA_013397295.1 Polioptila caerulea
TGTGTCCAGGGACATCTTCTATGTTCCTGTGTAAATTCAGGCCAATTCAGTGGCCATTCAGGCCACTGCAGAAACATTTTGTGACTCAGCATATCTGAGCAGGTGTCTACTGACTCCATTTCCCAAAGCTTGGTGGGCAATTGAAGCACATCTGGTTCTGAAAGGGCTCTTACTCATGCTTTTTCAAACTCATAAACAGGCCTTAAAGTCAGGCCAGCACTAACTGCAAGCAAGAGCTCCTCCAGGCAAGTGAGGTTCAGTTAAAAAAGTGAGCAGTAGACTCTACTCATTCTTTAAAATAAGTTTTAAAACTGCTCTTTCAAAGAGCATTCTCAAATAAATGAGACTGAAATATTTTTACATTTTAAGTCTTGACTTCAGTCTTTGGTCCTAGACTATTTGATCTTTTTTTGAGAAACTATGCCTGAATATAACACAGATCAGTATGGTGACTGAGCTGGGTGCAGATGAAGGGGTAGGAATTCTTACAAGCGAAAGATGCATGAGGAGTTCGCTGTTTTTTGTATTATTTCTTGTTCTCATTATGCTTTGTAATACTTCAGTGTGATCAGTCTGGCTTACGTCTGGTTTATAGCCATGTCGGTTCTATTTCTGCCTGTTAATCTTCACACTGTGGTGGACCCAGCTGTGCAGTCCATCTTGTACGCAGAATGGTACCAGTTGCCATGACAGCATACAGCTACCTACTGGTGGCAGAATAAAAGGCGTGTGACTTCTTTGGGAAGTGTCACCATGTCATTTAGTCGTCAGCCAGCAGGTGGGGCATTAAGCTAACAGAAACCTGCCAAATACTGTAATTTATAAAACCTTTCTCTTGGGAAACACTACCGTTTGTCCTTTGTACAATAAAAGCTGTCCATTGCAGAATGTAGCAATTCTTGTTGTGGGCTAATTAATTTTTCTTTGTTAAAAAATATAGCTGTAAGAAATGCAGTGAGAAGGCTTTGTAGATTGCCAAAAACTGTTATGAGTTGTTGTGAGTTTGGAAGAAAGGCAGGGTGTGTGAGCAGGTTTGATGCTGGTTCCAAGTATGTCATCAAGACAGAGCTAAGCATTCCACAGGGAAGCAGGTCAGGGAAGCTGGAAACACTGCTGTATGCCTTAGCTGGAAAAATCCACCAGCTTATTCATAACTCTTCACTTCTTCTCTTTATTGTACAGTGCTTGCAAAGCAAATCCTTAAATGAACTCGACAGTATTTCCAAGGATTCTAAGTCAGAAAAGGTTTTGGTTTTCCATTGTGCTTTCAGGTAAATCTACTTTATTCTACAATCCCAAGAATTTGACAAACACAAAACAACAAAAAGAAAAGCCTGTAGAGATACCCAAACTCAGTATATTTTGAATCTACACATTTATCCACCTTCTTTGTTCCCTTTTTTTGCAGAAGTGCTGTTGAAATGAGTAAAAACATGGACCACTTCTTTATATTGGATACTCATTCTTAATCTCTCTGTTCTTGTAAATGGAATGCAGGGATTGCCAGTGGGTGGGAACTCAGATATATGGTTTACCCTTACTACCAGTGCTTGGTGGTACCTGCTGTTTTCAGTATTTCCTAGGACCAGATCCCTCTAGGTTGGCTGGAGGAGGGGAAGTGGTTATCCAGCAGAAATTGTGGATAACTTAATTTTCAGTTGTTGTGTCTGCTTCCCCTAGGGAACTATGAGCTCTATGAAATGTTTGCTTTCTTGGATGACATTTTCCAATATAAATGACACTTTATGATAGGATATTATGAAGCCAACAGTGAACAGAATAAGAAAAAAAGAGTTAGGGTTCACTTACATATTTGCTTATCTTATTACAGAAACACCACAAAGAAGTGAAATAATAAAATATTATTTTGCTGAGTTCCTACATTTGATAGAGACTCTTAAATAGTCTTTGTTAAGAGCTACTCTATGTGTCCAGATCAAGGTTTGTCTAGTTCAGTATTGTATGTCATTGTTGGAAACCTGTCTGTAAATGGAAGAGTAAAAAGGCAAAAAATAGATCCTTGAGAATATGGCTCGGCTTCTAGTAGTTTGTGTCTGAGGTTTCTGTCTTGTCTTTTATTCTTCCTTTTGGTATATACTGAAGAGAGTAGCAAGGAAGGCTGTACTAGAGTATTTTGCCACAATGTCATAAAGTGCAGTTATAAATAAAAATAATTATATTTGCTGCATGAGTCCAATATGTTTTCACCCCTGCATTTAAGGCTTAGTAATGTTTTAACCCAAGTAACAATCCATTAAATTGTAACAAGTCTGTTACTTAAAAAAAATTTTAAAAATCAAAAGATGAAGCCAACTTCTTTCATAGACCATTAATAGATTTTTTTTGCCATACTCAGTGTTCTGAAAAGAGATAAAATTCTGTGTAGTAAAGCCCAATCCTGTGATGGAACTGCCTAAATAGAAGGCAGTAGTTAGTTTATACCTGCAGGTTTCAAGTTCTGTGTACATGCTGCCTAAGCACCCAGAAATGCCCTCTCTCTATGCAGAATTAGAAGAAGCTCCTTAGGCCACAGGACAAGTGAAGTCAGGAAGGTCCTAGTGCATGTGATAAAGTATTGCCTGGATAAGATTTTTGTAACAAATGTAGGGGACATTTGTGGCTAATGATGACTCTGATTGTGTCCTGAAGCTTTGAGTTTTGGTGACAGATCCTGTTACAAGCTACTAGAGTGGTCTCAATCAAAGTGGCAGGGGTCTGTGTTTTGGTAGGAGGTGATGTATTACCTCAAACCAGCCTGCTTGGCTTGTAATGTGCAGCTTCAGAAACTAGGAAATTCATGTTTCTGTTTGTGTTCTGTCACATATGTACAAGCTAAGGATGAAACAGAATTGTATTGTAGTATGGTTAGTTGTTTTGGAAAGAATGCTTTCAATTGGAAAGCAGATGTCTCAAACTTAATTGGAAACAGAATTCTATCTTAGGTTAAGGACAGGGGCAGTTAAGGGAATTGATCAACATGCCCATTAAGTGCCCCTGCCAAGGCTGTGTGGGGAAGAGACAGAATCTCTGTCTTTCCCCATACAACAGCAAAGTATTTATTTTACTTTTTTATTTATTTTACTTTTGTCTGAATTAAGTAACATGGAGAAGTTAAACTTCCATTTCTTTGACCTGTTAGGAAACTGAAGTTTGCTAACTTGATTTTTTGATACTGCATTTTAGAAATCTTATCGACTTCTCTTTCAACCTTTGTGCTGCACTTCATACCTAGTGACAAAGAGAAGGTGGAGCTGGTGGGGAAAATGCATTGCTGTGACTAGTCACAAATGCCACTAGTGTTTTCTTCCTGTATTTTTCACCTTTCACAACAAGGATATACTTTAAATATACTTGTAACTGTAAGGTCAAGGATGATACTTAATGGGTTTTTTTTTGCTGTTCTCCAAGGGCACTGCATGGCAAAGTAAGGTTTCTAAAGACTTGCAGCACATTTTTTTCACCTTACCATTCCAGAAAACTGAAATAGTGCAGAAAATACCAACCTTTGCAGTTACAGAAAGTTAGTCAACTAAAATGTTTATTTGTACAAGTGCACAGGTTTGTTTGGTGTCTGTATGTAAATGCTAATGCATACAGAGTCCACATTTGTCTTGTTTGAATGCTACTCACTTTGTTAATTCATCATGTGCTCAAGCAGCTTCTTTTCATCACCACTGGCTTTCTGTCTTTGGTGTCATAAAATTCTGCATGCTGAAATCACTGTCTTAATGAAACTGCCTAGATTGGTATGATTTTACAGTTTTCAAAATCTGAAAGTAATCCATAGGTACTCTGCTTATGCTTTTCTCTTGTTAATTGAGTCTCTTTGGAGCAGGCTTTTCTGTCCTGCACTGTTTCTATTCTAGTTGCATCTAGAATAGAAAGTGCTCTTTGGCACTTATTATTTACACTGCTTCTTAGGAGTCTGGGTTAGATTGTAGTCCTTGTTCATATTCTGTCTTGTCAAACTTCATCTTATTAGCTATACCTGATCCAGTTAAAAAGGTAAGAGATCTGAAAAGATTTTACTGTGGAGGGTGAAGCACTATTTAAATAATTTTGGGTCTGAGAAGTTTAAAGAAAACTTAGAGGTATGGTAGTTGAGGCCACAGTGATACTGCTGGTGTATAAAACAATGCACTCAGAATACACAGTTCATGTGCAACTTCTGTGAGACCCTAAGTTTGCAGAAGGGATTAATTCATTATAACTTACCTTTTCATTAATTTTTCAGATTGTTTCATTAAGTATTGAATTTCCTAGGACTGTATCTATGAAGAGTTTATTCAGATGGTAATGAAGCAAACTCTTCCCACAAGTTATTACCAATCAGGCTAGAATCAAGTGTTCAGAACTATAAGATAGTGACTGACCCATTCTTGTCTTTTGCCTTGTCTAGTCACTGTGCCACTGGAACAGCTGGGCTGCTGCAAATAGCTATCTACAACTTCCTCAGGAGGGGAAGTGGAGATGCAGGCACTGATCTCTTCTCTAATGACAGTGGCAGGACCCGAGGGAATGGCATGAGGCTGAGTCAGGGGAGGTGCAGGTCGGAAAAGGTTCTTCACTCAGAGGGTGGCTGGGCACTGTAACAGGCTCCCCAGAGAAGTGGTCACAGTACCAAGCCTTGTCTGAGTTCAAGAAGTTTGGACAACACCTTCGGGCATGTGGTGTGATTGTTGTGCCATCCTGTGCAGGGCCAGGAGTTGGACTTTGATGACCCTAGTGGGTTCCTTCCAACTCAGGATATTCTATGATTCTATGAAATTCATGGAATACTACTTTTCTGGGGTGTATCTTACCTATCCATCTATGAGAAAGGTAATAGACTATTTAATACTTAGTAAAAATTGCATGAATTTTTGCATTATTTAAAATGCCTGGTTGTCTAGGCCTTTTTCATATTAGTGAAATCTCTCAAATGAGAAACTCAGCTGACCTCATTAGTACAGTTGGGCACCAGGTATCTGGTAGGTGGAAATTTACAACTTGGCAAATTCTAAGAATTACTTTCCTTTATATGTGATTTAGCTTAATGCAATGGGAGAAGGGAAAAACACAGTGATTTGTTCATAGTGCTCTGTTAAACTACTGGAATGTGCAGAAACAGAAATATGAATGAGTATGTATCTAACTCCTTAATGATGGTACCTAGTAGTGCTTATTCTAGATATCCAGAGGAAGGAACAGGCACATACTCCAGCTCCTTCAGTAGTTTAGTGTTTCTTGTTAACATAAGTCTTAGCCTTCTGCACTGGCTTATAACTAGCTGTCCTTTTATAGAGGGCTTTCACTTGCAGGTTTTTGGAGCACCTATGCAAGAGAAACAGCTTGTGTTCTGTAAGCTGAACTGCTCATAGCTTCTCTCATGCTTGTTAGGGTGGCCCTTCTGACAAGGAAAATTTGGTCACTGTTCTCATCACCTTGAGCAGGAACAACTTTAATGCCAACTTGACAGAGCACTAAATCTGTCTCTCTCTGGGTTATGGTCTCCTACATTCAGCTATTTGGGGGCATAGCTCTCCTATTTCTGAAGGTTCTTCTACAGCTTGGATTTAACCAAAATTATTACTGAGATGAGAATGTGAAATCTGTTATCTGTCAGATGTGTACTAAAACATTCAAGAAAGGCAAAATAAATAGGGATGAATTAGAAAAAATGTCAGAAATTCTTAAACGTAGCCCCAATTTTTCTCTTGCTCCTACAGAGATGTATCTAGTCAGTAATGAAAAAAATTACATCCTCACAATGTTAAATAACTATGTATAGTCTTCAGAAATTTATGTCTATAAATGCATTTTAGGTTTCAAGACTATAGAAAGCAGCTTTCAGAAAGAGCTTCCAAGCAGAAAACTGATTATTAATTAAATCTAGCCTCTGCAGCTCCTAGGTAGTTGCTTTCAAATGAACAATAAGAAGTACTTTAATAATAATAATTAATAAATAAAAAAATTACCCTGTGCCATTAAAATGCTGTAGTGTTAGGACTTGGGTTCAAGTTAGTCTCCTTGGGAAATAAAATGTGAGCTATTTTCAGTAACTAATTGGGCTAAAATTGTGAGCCAGCCTGCCTCCCTGCTCTGGAACCCTGGAAAGGCAAAAGTAGCTCCTGCTTCTGAGCAGATTGTGTGCTGCTGCTGGGACAGAAGAGGTTACACCACCATCACCATTAGCAGCTGAGGACTGGTCTGATTCTCTCTTCAGCAGCCATATAGATCTGACTTCTGCAGAGCTTTCTAGTCTGTCTGTCTTCTTCAGACTGGGAAGAGGCTTTCCTGGCATTTCTGAGAAGCTATGGCTTAGTTCTGAATAACACCCGATGGCATTACTTCTTTGCCATAAGAAGAGAGTTAATAAAAGACTAAAATTTTAAATCTCCACTCAAGCTTATCATCACCTCTGTGTCTGGAGTGCTTCAGACTGTTGAAGACTCGAATGTTGAAAGCCACAAGACATTCAAGTTCTTGGAAGATTGCAAGAGTCTTGGAAAAACAAATCAGAACCAGACAGGGGCCAGACAGTTACAGATCCTTTCCTGGAGCTACCAGGTGGCAGCTTGCTTGGCACTAAGGAATTGTGCTGAAGGAATGGTTTTCCCTACCAATCATACCAATCTGCACCAATTGAGGAGGAAATGGAAATGAGTACAAGGGAATGATATATTTAGCATTGGTAAGAGAGAGGAACTTTCTACCACAGGACCCAAATACAAACTAGAAATAAAACATGTGGTTTCTCAGCAAAGAAGAAAAAAAGTCTGATCATTGAGTAATTAAGATGTTTCATAGCAATTTGCACTGGTGATCTGAAACTAACAGTAACAATAAATGAGGAAAATATGCTCAAAGACTTGTCTGCCTCAAATGGAGCCTAGTTTTTCTGATTTTGCATTTTCTTTCATATTTTATCTTGTTAATAAAAAATTCAGTAGATTTTAACATGCTTTTGCAGAGTGGTAGACAAATAAAACTAATTTTCTTTACTGATATTTTCGAATCTCTTTCTGATTAACAGAAGACAGTCAGAAGTAACTTTAGTTTTGCTGAATGCTGTTCAATGTGATATTGCAGATGTCTGTTGCTTTTTGACAGAGGAAACAAATTGTATTCTAAATGAGCTTTAAGTCTTGCACACAAGTGTGAAAACTAGAAAAATGGGATGAATTGAATGCTGGAGTCTAAGTTTGTAGTAAAAATAACAGCAACTGGCCTTGCACTGAGTGTCATGTGAAAAAAAAAAAATTGACATACATCAGTGTGGATCTTTCCCAATTAGTTGTTCAAATAGTGTTTGGAATAGTGAAGTAAGGGCTTTCCTAGTGTCATAACTAGAAACACCTTGCACAAGGCAGAAATGCTGTGCAATATATATGATATATAATCCTCTCTGCCTAGGCCAAAATAAACATAGAAATTGGCCAAGCAGAATTCTTCAATACCCCACCAGTATCAATTTACACCTATGCTGAACTTGCTTTACTCAGCTGCACCCAGGACTACAAAGTGCAAATAGAAAACATGATCACTCCTGCTTGTGGTACAGGGGTTGTAGAGCTCTGCACTGCAAAATGTTAGGATTTACCAGAGAGATTACACTGACTGGACACAGAAATAGAACATTTTAAAGCTCTTTTTAACTCCCAGGGTGAACTAATATTCCCTAATGGAGTGTCTAGGGGCAACATCTTACTGTTGATTAAAGCAATAAAGTCCTTCAGTTGTTTATAGTAAAATGGTTGTTAGAGTAGTATTTTATACTTAATTACCAAGTCACTACTGTTTTGCAGTAGTTCATTGTTCTGCAGGGAGATGTGTGTATATATATACATATATATACACACATACACATATATATATTCACCACAACTCTGAAATGTCTAGGATGCTTGTTTAGGATTTTTTCAAGTTGGTCAGATTTCTCATGGAAAGAATGTTGTCTGTTTTTGGAGTCCCACATGAAATACCAATCATAGATTAAGTTCTAGGTTGTATCTTAACAAGTCTTTATCAAAATGGCTCTTAAAGAGGCAAATAACCCCAAAATATGTCAGAAGTGCATACTTTAAAAACATGTATGAACACTAGCAAGCCAGAATTGAATTCTGAAATTCTCACAGTGGTAATCTAAAAAGAATAGTTTAGATGTACATCATCATTTTAGATTTTATGCTATGTTTCAGCTTGCCTGAATTACATAATTTCAATATTGGGACACCTAAATTAGGTGATAATAGAGGTATCCTATTCAAGCAATCAATCTGCTGTGTTTCTAATATACTTTTATAGTCAGAGGAAAACATGATAGTGTTGAAAGTCCTATGGAACAACTTTCAATTCCAATTTTTCTCTACTGAAAAGTGCAGGAGTGTCCTAATGGGTCGTGTATGTAATGCTGGAGTAGAGGAATTTCAGGTTGAAATGGTGTATCAAAATACTTTGTATGAGATGGCTGTAAGATTGCAGCCATGTCTGATACACGACTATGGAGTGGGCAGTGGAAAAGTGGTTGGCAGTGCCTAGGTTTGTGCTTTGTGACCTGTTGTAAACACTAATTTGAAACACTTTTCATCTGTACAGGACTGCGACTTCATAACAACCTACAGACATCCTGGAATGTTGTTTTTCTGGTTTCCTTTATGTATCCAAGAAGATTCTGCACCAGCAAAAGTTTTCAATGTTGTTGGACATTCTTTCAATTCAATCTCTAAGCTGTAGATCTGCAATTTCTATGGTGTTGGCAAGGTCTGGTGCCTAGGATGTTCCTTCTGGAGCCATCTCTGACCTGATGTGTTTACAATACAGGAAAAGCTGCACTTTCACTTCTCCCTACACACTTAGCAATCCTTCCCCATATGCTTTAACAGTAGTATTAGAAAAACAGCTCAATTACGTGGCACCCTGATGTGACTGCATGCTGCTTTCTCACATGGTTGGAAAGCCAGAGAAACTGAGTGGAGGAAAAATGATGGAGGACAAGGAAAGAGGAAAATCTGTGTGTATAATTAAAAGAAATGGAGAGAAACTAAAACACACAGAAGAAAATAGAAAAAGGAGATGGGTAAATTTCCCAGACAAAATGCATTGCTAGTGTTTGTTTCATAGTTTAGTGCTGGTAAAGTAACTTGATTTCTTCATTTCCAATGTGTTAGTGCTATGCTCTTGGCTACTGACTGCTTGCTAATGGTGATAGTTCTGCTTTAAGAGGACTCGAGGCCAGTGAAGACATTTTTTTGTTCCCTGATGGCACTTGAGGGAAAAGTGGAGGGAGGACTTTCAAACAGATCACATCCATCACAATGGCAGCATTTAACAGAGAAATATTCTGCACTTAGGAAGGAATTAATGTGCCAGTGTAGTGCTTTCTTTATATATTTTTACATAATTTAATTTCGTTTATGCACCTACACAGTAGGGAGAGATTCATAAGTGGACCAGGTGTAGTAAATGTATTTGTGCCTGCTGGGCACAAGGACTTCAAGCAGTTTCCATACTAGTCAAGGGTGTTTTAGGAGATGTTGAACAGGTTTCTGGCCTAATAAGGGGAAGTACAATGAAGGTGGTGCACAAAGTCCCAGACTTGGTTCATAAGCATTACATTTGGGATGGATACATGTTTTTCTGGAGAGACAGGGAAGATGAGGGTGGAGGGTTGCCCCTCGGTAAAAAGAGCAGCTGGAGCGTATGGAGCTCTTGGAGTGACAGTCAGGCTGGCTGAGAACACTAAGGATCAAAGGAGTGACTAGAGAGGGTGACATTGGTGGATTACAAACCAGCTACTCTTGATGGAAGTTGATTAAAATAGCAACTCTGTGACATCTATGGGCCACAGATCCTGATTCTTGGAGAGGAAAGAAGCTTCCTGCCGGTTGGATGAGTAACACAGTGGGATGGAAGCAATCCAGCAAATTTCAGAAAGCTTTCTTGGTAGATATCCTGAATGGGCCAACCAGGGGTATTGCACTAATGGATATCCACTAACAATGAAAAATTGTTTAGGACTGTGAGAATGGCAACTCTGGCTCAAGTCATGATCATACAAAGGAGCTCAAGATCCTGAAGGGAGTGAGGATATCAAGTCTCTGGACTTCAGCGAGCAAACTTCGGCTTATTTGAGGAACTTGTAAATGGGAGGCAGTTTTGAAAAGTGAAGGGAGCCTAGGAAAGCAGGCAGGTTTTTAATAGAGCCTTTTCCCTATGCAAGCGACACATCCAAGTAGGAAACCATGTTGATAAATTGGGATACCAACTATTCTAAGTGGGGAACACCTGACTGAACTTCATGGCAAAAATATCATGGTGGAAGCATGAACAGGTTATAGTGAAGGAATTACAGAAATATCAAAGTGTGTAGGGATGGGTGTAGACATACACAAGGGCTTGTGGAATTTTTTTTGCTCTCAAAAAGCTCTGTTAACAGTAAGGGGCTGGACAAGTAACACAGAGAGCTGTTGATGTGAGCACAGGTAAGGCTGATGTACCCAGAGCTGCCTTTGCCTCAATGACTTGAACTGTGTGCTTGGAGGCAAGATTGGAGCAAGTGCAGACCTACTAGCAATGGATGAGGATCAAGAGAGGGATTCTTCTGAGAACTTGACCTGGACAAATCTGGCTGGGGTGGCGTTCTGGGCTGTGTCTGAGGGTACTGCGAAGATTTGACTGATGCCTTGAGAGCAGCTGCTCTCTATGCCATCAAGCCTTACGAAATGTTTGCCACCTTTAATAAAATGTAGGCATTTGCAACTACCATGGGGATGGTAGTTGATGCTATGGCAACTTTAGTAAGGTGCTAGGCACTGGCTCCTGTGCTATTTTTGTATATGCCTAGGACTCTGTAGTCTGGGTGGGTGGACAGCTAGGTGGGTTTTTTTTTTTTTGCCTTTTGACCTTTTTTGACCTCATTGCATAGCTGGGGTCAGACAGTTGCAGTTTAATGGGTTGCACTTTGCCTGAAGGACAGAAGCAAGTGGAATCCTCTTGTATTTTAACATGTTTTTCAAGGACCTGGAGGAGATGACAGGAGCCAGTGTTGCCATGTTTGCACATGGCTGCATACTGAGGTGCCATCAAGCACCTTCGGGGCTGGGCTACTGTCCAAAAGGAATTGGGCAGGCTCAAGAACAAGCTAGCATGAACTTTTTGAAATTTAACAAGGACAAACATTCAGCCTCTGGGAAGGGAGGGCACCTTGCAGGGATTTAGACTTGGGACTGCCTGTCTGGGTAGCAGCTTTGTTGCAAAGGCTGCGGGCAGGCTAGCAGGCAGCATGACCCACAGCCAGCAAAGATAACAGCATGCCAGTAGCTTGGAAAAAGTGATGATCCACAGCTGTTTGGCACTCACTAGGGCTCTTGGAGACCACATACTGTGTCCAGGTATGTCATTCCTCTCTCAGAAGCCAGTGCCAAGAAAGTTGTTGACAAGCTGGGACAAGCCTAGTGGAGGCCGAACAAGGCCGAGTATGGAGTATGTGTCCTACAAGGAGAGGTTGAGGGAGCTGAACTCAGTTGACCTGGAGCTGTTTGGAAGGGACAGCAATGGGTCATCTGGTCCAACCTCCCTGCTCAAGCAGGGTCATCCTGGAGCACGTGGCACAGGATTGAGTCCAGATGGTTTTTGAGTATCTCCAGTGAGGGAGACTCCACACCCTCTATGAGCAATCTATTCCAGTGTGCGGTCACTCGCGCAGTAAAGAAGTTCTTCCTCATATTCAGGTGGAACTTCCTGTGCATCAGTTTCTGCCCATTGCCTCTTATCCTAGTGGTTGGCATCACAAAGAAGAGCCTGGCTCGATCCTCTTCACACCCACCCTTTAGATATTTTATACATATTGAGGAGCTCCCCTCTTGCCTCTTGTTGAGGTTGAACGGGCCCAGCTCCCTCAGCCTTTTGTTGTAAGAACTATTCCCCAGACCCTTGACCAACTTTGTAGCTATCTGCTGGACTTGCTCCAGGAGCTCCCTGTCTGTCTTGTACTGAGGAGCCCAGAAGTGGACACAGCACTCCAGATGTGGCCTCCCCAGGGCTGAGCAGAGCAGAGGCATCACCTCCCTCGGCCTTTTGGCTAAGCTCTTCCTGAGGCATCCCAGGATTCCCTTGGCCTTCTTTGGTCCGCAGGCACACTGCTGGCTCATCCACAGCTTATTATCCTCCAGGGCCCCCAGGTCCTCCTCTGCAGAGCTTCTTTCCAGTAGGCTGGCTCCCAGCCTGTACTGGTGCATGGGGCTATTCCTCCCCAAATGCAGAACCCTGCAATTGACACTGTTGAATTTGAGATGGTTCTTTTCTGCCCAACTCCCTAACCCATCGAGGTCCCTCTGAAAGGCCGCACAAGTCTCCGAGGTATCAGGCACTCCCAGTTTGTATCATCAGGGATTATGGGGGTGTTCGGGGGAGCTGGGCCGGGGCGCGGGCGGGCAGTGCGTGAGGGACTTCCCGCCCTGGCCGGCGGGCGGAGCAATCCGCCTTTGGGCTGTGGCGCTGGAGCGGGCGGGAAGCGCGGCTGCCCCGTCCCTGCGCGGCTCGGGCTGGGCGCGGGGCTCTCGCCGCCGCTCGGAGGAAGAGGAAGTGGCCGCGGCCCCGGCCGGGCTGAGCGGGAGCGGAGCCGCCGCCCCGGGCTGCGCCGCGCAAACTTTGTGCCGGGCAGCGGGGCCGTGTGGCGGCGCGGCGCTGCCCCGGCACCTCCCTGTCGAGGAGCCGAGGGGGGAGCGGCCCCGGAGCGCGGCGGGCGGGCACGGGCGGCAGCCGGAGTAGGAGGAGGAAACGCTGTCAGCGGGGCC
>VYXF01010446.1:4510969-4540243 GCA_013397295.1 Polioptila caerulea
GGCTCCGCCGGGCTCCCCCCGGCAGGGGCCGACCGGAGGCGACATCGCCGGCAGTGGCTTCCAAGCAGTGGGATGGTTATCCGCGTCCAGCCCCCGCCGCGGTGAGGCAGCGCCGGGAGCGGAGCGAGCTCTGAGGGGAGCCGTGTGGGCGCCCGCCTGCCCGCCCAGCCCGGCGCCGCTCCTCGCTTGCCGGGCACCTGGGGGCGGCGGTGCCGTGCCATCGTGTGGCTGGCTGGGGTCTGGGATTTTACAGTCGCTGTTTTCCAATTTTATCGCCTTTTCAAGTTCTTGATATTGTTTCAGCACAGGTTTCTTACAGTATAAAGAGTCAGGGTGACAATGGTTCAGCATTTGTATGTCTGAGCGTGAAATACATGTCTCTTCTCTCTGGTTTGTCTGAATTCTTGTCACAACAGCTTCTTCTTACAGCCTATGTATTTCTGGAATAGAGGAATTTAGTTGGATGGACTTTACGGTTCTTCTTTGATACTTTCGGCTTAGTCGAATAATTAATGGGAGACATTTGTTCTCGATTACGCCTGAGCGTGCTTCCCTCCGGAGCGCTCCCAGCTCGGAGCAGAGAACGAGCTGAAGCAGCGGCTGCTGTGTGGCAGGACAGGGAGCGGTGCTGCAGTCCTGGTGGGGCTGGCTCTTGTGCTAAAGGGAACGCTGTGTTTAAAGTAAGAAAAATAGAACTGTACCTGAGAGAATGTTCTTTAATCCTTTCAGCCAAAGTTGGGGAGCTGTGGTCTCATTGTATATTGCTTCAATTTTTATTCCCTTAAAAAAAAAAAAAATATATATATATTTATATATTTATTTATTTTGTAGGATCAAAACCTTATCAAGATGTAGCTGGCCTCTAGCTTACTAGGGGAGATCTTTTTATACATCTACTTTTATGTTTTATTTGTAATGAATCCAATTCATTTCAGATCCTGGTATTGAATAACAAGTTAGTGGCAATAACCCTGTTTTTCACAATGGTAGTGGTCACAGATGTATATTTAATTTCTGTTTTTTCTAGGGAAAAAGAGAAGTCTCAGAATGAAAGGTTATTTTAGGAGTCTAGCTTAACCTCAAGTAAGTTACATTAGACAAGGGGCTTTCCACCTCTTGAATGTTGGCATTCCCCGGTCTGAGAATGAAGCATGAAATGAATATATACAGCTGTGATTAAATACCTAAGGGAGTTCTGAGCTGTGGTACTGGGAAACACAAATACCATATTGGGTATAATGAACTGGCCTTAGATTCTGGTGGAAAAGCTGGGGTCACAGACTTGTGAAGAATAAAAATCAAAGTTAATGAAGTCTCTATTTGAAGTAATTAAAAAATATTCACATAACTATTACTCCATCCCTAACTTCATGTGACATCCCACAGCTTCACACCTGGCACTAGTGATCTACTTTACTTTTTGCCTTCTTCAGGTGTCTGGGGTTCTGCTCCAAGGCAAACTCGCAAAAGGCAGTAAACATAGGACTGTCAAGGCTGCAGTTTTGTGTTTTACCATGGTTTTACTCACTGTCATTAAGCAGCTGTGCATACATTGCAATATGCAGCTGTTTCTCATGCCTGTTTTCTATGGTTTCAGAGTGGTGTGGGGTTAACTTTAAAAGAAAGTTGGATTCATTTCTAACATTCCTGTGCATGTTTTTCTCAGGTTAATTCAGTCTTCATTTCCTAAGCTGCTGTGATTTCTCTTTATGTTCTTGATAGTAGTTCTCTAAGTCTTTCTTAGCATCCTGGTAGTCTCCTGTTGTCGCATGGAGGCAACTTCCTTGCACATGATATTTTGGCTTAAATTGTACCTGTGCATTGTTCAGTGACATTACACTTTGTTATCTTGACCAAAAATGCACCACCTAAAAGTATTTTGTAGAAAGATGTGGCATTACTTAAATCTTTTGCTTTACTGAAAGACAGCATCGTGGTATCACCAAGTTTTAAATATTTTGGATGACTGTTACAGGGTGATGTGGGTGGTGTGGGAAGCAAGGGTGTCCCACCAGCCTCCTGTTCCTCACGTTGCTGCCCTCCCCAACACTTGCCCTAATCCTCCACCAGTTCTCTCTGATGCTGTTGGCTCCTCTTCCTCCCACCCTGTCGCTCATGTGCCCACACAAACCAGCTCTGTTTCCCTAGAGGGGTTCAAGTGTGGCTGGTGGCAGGGAGCCCACAGAGGTGGCCTGGTGACTGGCAGGCCCAGAGACAGCACAGAGCAAAGTAAGTGTGTTATGCAGGGCAGAGAGTTGAGCCCAAATCAGTGGTGTGAGCACTGCAATGAGAACAATAGCACCTAATAAGAATTTGTTGAAATCATGTTATCATGCTGGCGTGTTATTTGACATGCTGCATGCTGGTGCTGTGCTTTCTTTGTGACTTGTGTTTGCAAGACCTGTTCTAACTTTACTGAATCCATGTCATACTTATCCATATATTACTTTGCTTTCTTCCTTAAGCTTAGAAAATCTGGAAGCTAGACTAGCAATTGTCTTAATTGACCAAATAATGTTTTTCTCTGATTTTGTTTTTTTGTGTAGTCAGTACATTTTCTTGTCTCCCTGGGAGACAGTACCAAACCCCTATGAAATAGTTTATGTTTTAATTCTCGCAATTGAGGCTGCAATTCATCATGACAGGTCTTCCAGAGTTCTTGGTATGAGTCCAGATGAGTCCTGATTTGTGTTCTGCTTCTGTTGAGTTGTGGTATCTTTGGCTTCTCCAGCTTGCCTTGGCTTCTGGCACATTTCATTTTACGCTGGTGTTTCTTGATACGAGACTGTTCCTCTGCTGAACTTTGTTCCTGTCCCTTAAGCTCTCTGCTTATTCTACATTTCCTTCTTTATTAGGTAATTCATCTCCCTGTGTCTGGAAACCTTCTTATGAATTCTCTTGTCACTTCCTTGGGTTCCAAGTTCTGCAGATACTCATATTGTAGTTTAAACATGTTCCAGACCTCCCCTGTGCTTACATCCTCTCATTGCTCATTCCTGTTCATCTCACTAATGAATTCCTTAGTTTTTGAGATTTGCTTTTTGAAATTGAAAACCTTAATTGCAGATTTACTTGGGTTGCTCTGCAGTTTAATTTAAATCAAATCAATCATAAAGGATAAATCTGGGATTATTCTTTCACCAACCTTCCTATAAGCTGAGATTTAGTTATCAGCCTCAAGTCTAAACTCCTGACAGCACTGGTCAAATTCATAAGTATGTGGTGTAAAAAAATTGGTCAGCTGTAACATCTGATAATAGATGGGACTGATTTATGGTAATTGTTCCTTGTATCTATAAGTTTTTTCAAATGTTTCAAATTGTTTGGTAAACATTAGTTACTTAAGCACAGATCTCTCTACACAAATAAAAATTATTTCAGTATTTATTGAATATATGCTTACATACCTTTCTGGATGGTAATATTATTGAAGAAAAAAACCACTATGTGGGTCTCTCTTATTAAGGAATTTCCCTCTTAGGTGGTGTAATTTCACAAACAAACCCTGTGCAGTGGTAAGCCAGGGTGGGAAAAATGAGGAGAAGTCAGGAGCATGGCTCTTTTCTGGGAACTGACAGAGGAACATCCTGGCATCCTATTCTGCTTTCTTTGTTTACCTGTACACCCAGTTTGCCAGGTCTGGTGTTTTTAATTCTCTGCTTCGTTTATGCTGGGTTTTTTGCCTTGTTATTTCTCCTCTGCTTCATTGCTTTGTGCCAGGAAAGGGACTGGACTATAATTTGCAAGCACTCTCAGGGGTTGTTTAGAGCTGAGTGGGGGACTAAACACTCTGGTGTTTTGTAGACTGGGAAGGATGCAAGAATTAAGTGACCACATGCCAGCAAGTGAACTGAGCATGAAGTGCTTATTATTTTGAAAATGGAAAGGTCAGGATTGCAGGAGTGAGGGTTTAAGAAAATAAGCATGTCTCATTACTGCACAACAAATGTGAAGTCCTGCAATTATTTGTAAATGCCTTCTAGCATCCCTGTGAGGTACCTAAGTATTACCCATGGAAGGAAGAATGAAGGGTCTTAACCAAAATCAAGAGAGAAAACCTATTAATGCATTGCAGTTATCTTGTTTTTCAGCTGCTGCATTCATCGTTAAGAATACTATATTCTATATTTTTTGAAAAGAACATTAGCAGTAACCTAGGATATGTATTTTAAAAAATAAATTAATTCATGATAAAGCTTACAAAATACGTTCACTAGTCCTGGCCCATAAATGCTTTCAATGTGTTAATGCAAACAAGCTTGTTCTCACTAATTTTGCTTAAAAACAAGCTGAAAAGCATTAATTTTCCTACAGCATGTTTTCCTTGTATGCCATTGTAAGTACTAAAATTACCTTGTTCCTATTTCAGCTGGTAATGTATTTCACTTTCACATTTGCTAGAATAGTCAGTCTAGTGCTATATACTTAGCAGTTGACTCTAAGATTATAAGTGTTTAAAAGAATTGTTTTGAAATTATTTTCAAATCATCCCTCTTAGTAGCCATTGACATTATGCATTGATTAGTTGAAATAAAATATTTAGCCAATATGTACTTAGTTGATGAGCATCCCTTAAATTACTTATTCTGGTAATCTATTCAAGTTTCCATTAGCCATGTGGTTCTGTTACATTCCAGTGTAATTTTCATTATTATTCCTTGGAGATAGATTGTTAGGGAGTTTCATGAAAGGATGGATCAATAAATCAGAAAATTGGCCTCCTTTGTTCCCCAATATACCCCCAAAAGAAAATCAGGAGGCAAGGGTTTTTTTTGTTTTTCCTTCTTTGTGCTCTTTTCCTTCTGAAAAGAAATCCTGGGGCCTAAATCACTGTTAACATGAAAATAAGTTGTTAGCTACATGGTATTATTTTATCCTTTTTCTTTGCTAATTCTGAACTTGTTGTATTTCATCTATTTTGAATATGCACTAGCAGTGTGAGAAAGCAAATTCAAGCTGCAAGAGGGTATTTTAGCAAAGCTGAGGTTCAGAGATCATCAGTTGAGAACTTGACACATCTCTAAAAGAGCTGTAAAAATTCCTGTGATACATTCAAGATACATTCGTTTTCATGGATCATGAAGGTGATTAGAAGTGGAAATAATGCTGGCTTTTTTTTTCTTTTTTTTTTTTTTCTCTTGGTGACTACAATTTGTTGTAATTTTTTGGCTTTCTTTCATGGCAAAGGATAGCACTGGTTTCAGTAAAACTTGTATTGAGAAGGAGTGTTCAGAGGCAGGTCATTTGACATGCTGGGATGGGTTTCTGTCCTGTACCTCCAGGTATTCCCCAGAGCTCCTCTGCTCCTAAAATACACAATGCAGGACAGTGCTGGGGAGGAGGAGGTGGCAGCAAGAGGTTGACTCTGCAGCTGGTGAGTTGGTTGGTTGCTTGGGATGTATGAACCCTGGGTTAAATTTTGCATTCAGTTTGCAGAAAAAATCTGCTCATTTCCTAACCAGTGAAGGCCTTTGCTGTCCTTCACAAGAGAAACCAAGGAATGAATTGACTGGGCTTTGCTGTTGTTCTGCAGCTCAGCATACCTCCTATTCTTGATGCTTTGTGCAATCAAAGTGAAGATGCAGACTAAAGAAACCCAATCTGTTGTGAGATTTGGGTTTCAGTTCTAGTTTTATCATCACGTGGCTGAACACATGAACAGTTTGAGATCAACGAGATCACAGAGCACATGTAAGATTAATTTGCAGTCTAAGTGAGTTTGTGGACAGAACTGAGTTTTTCTGGCATATGAATTCTAAAAGCCCATAGCTAAATTGTAATTTTAGGAGTTAATGTTCTTCATTAAATGTTACTTTTTCATGTTTTTTTTTTCCTAAGTGTAGAACTTCTGAGTTGATAATTAATTTCTGCATTAATGAAAAGAAAATGTTTGTCTTAGAACCTACTGCAGAGCAAAAAGAATTTGAAAATTTGGCAGTGTCTTTGAAGGATTTTTTTTTTTCAATTTACTAAGAAGTGAATATTAGTGATAATATATTGGCTTAATATGAATAAAAGTGGAATTCACAGCAGGTATAGAAAGCCATGATAAATCTGTGTAGTACCTTAAGCATATCTTATAGCAAAGTAATACACCTGAAAATGTGCTAATTTTTCTAAATGGGTTTAGATTACTTTGAATGCATCAGTGAAGAACATTTCCTACAGCACTCTTTGATAACTGCAGTGTAGAAAATTAAGGTGAATTATGTTCTGTTGACAAGTAGATTTGTAAGTGAAAAGCGAGGAGATACTTTCAGATGATGGTGGGAAGACTCTGAACTGTGCTAACTTTGCTGCAAATGAAAGCAAATGAAATAAGTGATGTTAAAAGCCTTTGAACAGTTATAAAGCAAGCTGTCCCAGAAGGACATTTGTGGGATAACTTTGAGCAGAATTTGGTGATTGAGTGATGACTTGTCATACACACATCATCAGTATGTTTGAGAGAACTTCTATGAATTCCTACCTCTGTGGTATTATTTTCATACTTGGACTTCTCCGTTAAAGTAGGAACTTCATTTTTAAAGATTTGTTTTCTACTGCTGTAGCACTTGTATTCTAATTACAGCAAAAAAGATTGTGGTGTTGTGAAACTTAATTTTTGTCCTCTGATCCCTCATTTTTTTTCAAGTCAAAGCATCTTTTTTCATCCTCCTTTTCCATGTGTGTGCTTTAAGTAACATAATTGCCTATACTTAGCGAAATGTGAGGAAGCCTTTATCCTCAAGGATACTGTTTGAAATTTTAGCTGAACAGCACAAAGGTGAAAATCAGTCTTCTAGAGAGCAGTCACTCAAGGTATTTATAACAAAAAAAAGCATGTTTTCAGTCCATTCCCAAGTGGGCAGGTAACTCATGCTGAGTGACTTGTGGGTTGTCTCCATTTGCAGAGGTCATTGCTCACATGAGTAGTGAGGGTGGAGGAGTTTTTCTCCAAAGGGCTGAGAAAATGTTTGCTGGAGAGGCACAGGAGAGTGTCTGTGGCTGCTGCTGGAAGCTTTTATTATTTAGCACTTTCACCCCAGTTTGGGAAAGAATGTTTGGGAAAGAATGTTCTGCAACGTGAAATGCGGAGTCCCCAAGGCCTCCTTCTGCAGCCATCACTGTCCAAGAGTCCTGTGGATTTCAGACTGTTTGTACAACTAAAGGTTGCAGGCACTGCAGTGGAATGACCTCTGAAATGGATTTTTTTTCACTATGAAATGAACAAAAATAGTGTACTTATGGTGTGTAAGAATTACTGGGCCATCGCTGAAACGAGAAATTTGGTACGCTTGCTAACACTGCTGTCTTAATTCATCACTAGCACAATTACACTGCTAGATGTGTTCCATTATAGTTCATGGATAAACACCTAGTGTCTTGTTGGGCTCATTAATGTGCAACACATGTTTATGTATTAAAATAACGTTTTAGGCTGAAGCAAATAATATTGCACAGGCAAAAGAAGAAACTGCTGTATATGTGAAAGAATAATCCTTTAATGGTAATAGTTGTCATAAAAAAAAAAAAGTGGGAAGTATCATTTTGGGAACATGAAAAGAGTGTGAGATTTCTAACCTTAAATTCCAAATTAAAAAAAAATTGAGTCTGCAAATCTCGATTTCATTCATAGGAATTGTTAAAGTAATGTTTATCTTTATTTCAAAATAATCAGAGAAGGTTGTTTTCTGCTGGATGAATCCACCAAATACTGAAACTTCAGGAGTACAAATGACACATCATCCTTTTTTCTCAATGCTAGAGGTCTTTATAGCAAATGTTTTTTCTGCTTCCAGGTTCTGTGTTATCCAATATATGTTACTTTTTTCGAGTTCAATGTGTTGTTCAGTCCTATTTTGATTTATTTATTAGGGACTTTGCAGGAAGATGTAGGTGTGCATTGATGGACTTTGCACATTATAAGAAGGTGGGTGGTATTGTTGAGCCCAGAAAGACTTCCAGCTCCTTCTTCCAAGGGTGCTGGAGAATGGGGTGAGGCTATTACTGAGCAGTAGAAGCACAAAGGAATAGAGCAAAGATATGAGGGATGAGTTGGAAACTTAGTTGTGTGGATAAAAGTAAGGAGAAAAAGGTTGTTTGTCTGGTAGGAAGTTGTCAGTCAACTGTGAATGTGATGATTCAGCTGTGAATGATGATTTTAGGTGCAGTAGGTGTATTATTTGCAGCAGAGACAGGGAAGCATGAATGTTATTTTCATAAGCCTTGTTAAGATCTCATTTTGAGCATATGGCCACCTGTGTTCATATAGAGAAATGAGAACAGTGATGCAAATGAGAGTGAGTGGGGTGATGAAGGGAGCAGAGATCCTGTCTAGAAAATGGCAGAAAAGTTCTTGAATGCATTTATCATAGCAAAATACAGCAGAGGATTTGGTCACTATTAATAGGAATGATATCGCAAGGAAGTATGAGGGAAAGACAAAATTCATAAAAGTTAAAGCACAGTATAAATAAAAATGTAGGTAATTTTCTGCAAGTAGTTTCCAAATACATTGGGGCTGTGTATTTGACTAATGTTCTAAGTTCTTGGGGGATGGAGCTGTGGCATAAGCTTACGAGCAGCTCTTGGGAGACAATGAACCTGAACAAGGTTTTCATTCTCCGCTTTAGGTTTGTAAAGGGTCGGGGTAAAGGCAGCCCTGATCTGTGACTGAACTTTCTCAGGTGCTCTCTGAGAAAGTGCTCTCTGTGTGTCAGGGCTTGCAGGGAGGCTGTGACACTGACCTTCCTTATGCTCCATGCTGTGTGTTTACACTGAGTGGATCCCATGCCTTTAAGTGCAGGGGGTGGCCTGTGGGAGCCCCTTTTTGGTACTGAGTGTCTATCGTGCATTTCCCTCCCTGTCCTCAGAGCCTGAGTTTCTCCCTTTAGGTGGAGGCAGGATATTGGGTGGGTTGTGATGAAAAACCTCAGGTGCCTACGTGGTGTGTCTTCATACATGTGGTTTTTGCTGCTGATTGAAATAATTTGCCTGAGCCCTACCAGTGTTGTTGAGAGGAATTAGAGAGTTTAGATCATCTGGATATTTTCACCAAGTAATTCTTCCGTTGTGGATACTGAGAAACATTTTATGTGTAGCAGGAATGGTTGTCAGGAATAATCCTTTAAAATGTGGGCTGGCAGCTTATTAAAGTGAACTAGATTTGTCTAATGCAGGTCTGTAGCCAGGTGCCTCTTCTGTTTTGAAGGCAGATTTGTAAAGTGCCATTATTTCCTAAAAAAATGAGGTGGGAGGAAGTGAGGTTGTTTTGTAAATGCAGGTAGTTCTCTGCAGAGAGAACTTGATTTTCCATTGAATTACAAGGCTAGATATTGATTTGAATATTACAGAGATCAGTGTAAAAGTTAATACTAGGTGCTCTGTTAGTAACTGTATATCTATAAATTGTTACTTGGTTGACAGCCTTAATATTAGCAAATTATTTTGCATTTTCAACTACTTTCTATAATGGAATAGGTATCTTCCAGAGAGAACCATTGAATACATTTGAAATATGCAAAATATAGACATTAAACTGTCAATTTTCCAATAAAATAATAGTATACCTGAGGGTAGATATGAGTAGTGTATACTTCAGTTGCTATCTGAGCATTTATTTAATTACATGATTTTATGTAGTTTCTAGGAAGCTTGTGTTTAAAAATTAAAAATCACCCTAATGTCCTAGTGTGGGGCATGAAACCAGAGAGAAAAAACTCAAAAGTTAATCATGTTTCCTATTTATTATGTAATTTTCCCTTTTTCCTACCTCTTTGTATCAGGAACTGCTGAAATGGGTTGTGGATTGAACAAATTAGAGAAGCATGATGAGAAACGACCTGGTAATATCTATTCAACTTTGAAGAGGCCCCAGGTAGAAACCAAGACAGATGTTTGCTATGAATATCGATTCTTGGACTTCACGACACTAAATGATAGTAAGTACAGAATATTTTTCTTTCTTTGGTTTTTTTTTTTTCTATTAAAGTGTGTTAACTGGTCCATGATGCTTTTTGAATAGTAGTTAAGTTCTTAAAATGTCTTCAATTTCTTGAAGTAAATACCATTTCTTCAGTCATAATGCTTCCATGCAGAGATCTAATGAGAATTTTGTGTTAATTTTTAGCCTTACAGCTATTTACAGGTTATCAGACTTTAGGTTCTTCTACCCTTCCCCTTTTATTTGTTTTGTTTTATTGGATTTTTTGTTTGTTTTTTACTCTGATGTAGACATTTGTTTCCTTAATTTGCATTTTATCCAATTTTCCTATGGTAAAGCAATTCAGGTCTGCAAGGTTATATACTTTACTGCTCTTTTTCCTTGCTCCCCTTGTGCTCGCTGGGCTCTGTGAGGGGTATTTTGAGAGGCTGAAGTTAGTTTTTTCAGTTTTGATGACTTGCCATAAATAGCTCTTGTGCAGTTATAGATACTTACAGGTGCGCTCATGTAGGTGGAAACAGGATAGTGGGAGACACCAAAGACCTAAAACATCAAAGAGGTGAAGATTCAGTCTCATGCAATTTTTACCTTTTTTTTTTTTCCCTTCAGTCTGAAATAGTCTTGTTTTAATTCTTGTGACAATCTATAGATACTCCATTTTTCTCCTTGCTGATTGACGTCAGGCGTCTCTGCCAGTATTGCTCGCACCATTGCCTGTGCCCCCTTTCACTTCAGAATTAGCCTGCTCTACAAGCGATTACTCCTCACACCATTTGGAAATCTGAAGCTTGAGCAGAAGGCTGGGACCTGCTTCTTGCTATATATAAAACAACACAGTCCCAAAATCTGCTGGAGCTGGCTGGCAGGATGCCAGGTAGAGCCTCTGTGCTCTTGGCCTGCAGTGTGCTGCGGCTTCTCCTGCTTTGCAAGTCAGGTCAAAGGAGAAGCTGGAGCCTTGTGTCTCGTGGTGTGAGACACAGAGCTGCTGGCATGTCACTTGATGAGACACCTTGTGCAGCTCAGCGTGTCAGCCCAGAGCAGTGGGAGTTTGTTGGGTCTTAAAGCCTGCTGCAAGTGAACTGGAGTTTGAAGAAGGTGGAGGTTTAGAATAGGTGGTTGGGCAGGACTGTGCTCTTGTAGGCAGTTGTGAGAGTTGAGAAATTTTGTCTTTGCAGACTTTGAGTGCCTGTCTTCTCTATTTGTGTTCTCTTATGTTTTTTGATACACTAATTGGGATGCACTGCTGTTATTGAGAGCACCAAGCAAATGGTAGAGGAGTTTTTTTCATGTTTATGTATTGCAGTTGTTTCAACATTTATGTGTTTTTATTTCAAAGTGAACTGTTTATGTCCTTTGATAGTTTGACAGCTTTTGCTGAGATGTATTGCAAGTTGTGTCATTAGCAAAAATGAATTAATATTGAGGACACACTTCTCTGGGCTTTTCTGGAATGCTCACTGTTCTGTCTGAGTGTCTCTCAAACTTTGGCATGTGCATTCTGCTGTTCCCTCAAGAAGTCTCATCTTTGGCACTCTGGAGGAAGAATCAGTGCTTATGGTAGCAATGTGGCTTGCCTCAGGCACAGAGGATGTCTGGTAAAGAATAAAAATTAAACTCAGGCTTTCCAAGTCTGATTAAATGCATGGGTTTGTTGTAAAGCATACTTGTATATGTTTTTCTTACTCATCATAGATTGTTATATTATGATTTTAAGAGGCATGGCTTTAAAGAGACTGTTAGTAGAAGCACTTCTATTGGATTCTTGGGCTTGCCAAATAGTATAAGCTCTCCAGCTCTGCTGAGTTCTGCTTTGGCATGTTGTATCCCCATCACTCCAGTCTCTGAAGATGTCAGAAGATAGGCAGATGTGGGAGGATGGAGCTGTTGTTCCTGCTTTCTTTCCTTAGTTAACACCTATGACTATGTGCCCTCAGGATTGGCAGTTCCCTCCCTGTTCTAGTTGTTGGCTGTGTGAAGGTTTGTGTTGAACTATGTAGTGTTTGTAGTGATATTTGAGGCTTTTTTCATCATCACTGGTTCATTTATGCTTTTGCTGAGAAATAACCTCTGAGGTAAACAGAGTTAACAATGACTGTTTCACCTATATCTCTGTGGATTCAGAGGCTTCTAAGAATGAAATGCTCCTAGCAGTGTAAAGAGAACATTTGGATTGTGAAGTCTGTCTTCTGTGAATCTACTTTAGCCCTTCCAGCATGTATGTATATCCTGACATAATTTTTTCCACAGGTTTTCTCCTTCATTGGGTTTTTAGAATAAGCCATTTTAAATTATGAGTGGCTACAGAATATTTTATTGTATTCTTATGCTAGGCCTTATTTATAAGGCTAGTGAGCCTAGCAGTGCAGACAGGTACTCATTTTTCTCTGTAGCTTTTCTATAGCAATGATTGCTCTGATAACTATATCTCTCACAAGTGTTTCATCTTAGTGGTGAGAAGGATGTGATTATCTCCATGTCACAGGTGGGAGCTAATTCACAGGTTACTGCCAGAAGTTTTCCAAGTTCTTAGCATATCCTCATGTGTTCCAAAAGCAGCTCTTGTTGACTTCAGACATAAAGGTGGATGCTGGTCATATTTGCAGTTTAGAACTGCATGTATTTGCAAATTTGATACCCTGATAATGAGAGATCTGTTCCAGAATGTGGCATATGTTTAAAGTGCACTTTGTCTGGCACCTAGGAGGATGTAAGTTTTTGCAGCTGTATGTGGGGAAATCCCACTCCTCTGTCTTGCCTTCTATTAGCTCTGTGAATTGATTTAACTCATGTATCTGGCAGGTGCAGTTTTTTTGTTTGGTTTTTCTCTGCCATATCTGTGTCTTGTGGAAGGGTCTGAAGAATGCTGGAGTTGGTAGAAGTGCAGGGAGCACATTATCAGGAAGAGAAACAGGACCTTCTCTAAATCACCTCACACTATTATGAACTCACAGAATCACTGAGTGAGGTTGGAAGGGACCACAGTGGGTCATCTGGTCCAACCTCCCTGCTCAAGCAGGGTCATCCTGGAGCATGTGGCACAGGATTGAGTCCAGATGGTTTTTGAGTATCTCCAGTGAGGGAGACTCCACACCCTCTCTGAGCAATCTATTCCAGTGTGCGGTCACTCGCGCAGTAAAGAAGTTCTTCCTCATATTCAGGTGGAACTTCCTGTGCATCAGTTTCTGCCCATTGCCTCTTATCCTAGTGGCTGGCATCACAAAGAAGAGCCTGGCTCCATCCTCTTCACACCTGCCCTTTAGATATTTTATACATATTGAGGAGCTCCCCTCTTGCCTCTTGTTGAGGTTGAACGGGCCCAGCTCCCTCAGCCTTTTGTTGTAAGAACTATTCCCCAGACCCTTGACCAACTTTGTAGCTATCTGCTGGACTTGCTCCAGGAGCTCCCTGTCTGTCTTGTACTGAGGAGCCCAGAAGTGGACACAGCACTCCAGATGTGGCCTCCCCAGGGCTGAGCAGAGCAGAGGCATCACCTCCCTTGGCCTTCTGGCAATGCTAATTCCCTTAGCATCACTTTCTTGAAAACAGAGATAAAATACTGTCCTGATATTAATTTTTCTGGAGCTTTAGCTAGAAACTTTGTTTGCTTGCTGTCTTTGGTTAGTGTTTACTTTCTGACATGCACAGCTAAAAGAATGTAAGGAAATAGGCTCCTTTATTACATTTTTTTATTCTTGTCATAACTTTTGCCTTGCTTTGCACTGATGCAGATATCCAGTGGAAAACAGTGTTCGATCACTTACTTGAGTGCTGTGTAAATAATGCATAGATGCAAAAGACAGAATTAAGGCTGCAAGTGTAAGCTTCATTTTTATGTTTCCCAGTGTTAGAAATTAATTTACTTGAAAGTGGAGTGTCTAGGGAAAGACTTTCCAAGCTTTCAAGGAAAGCAGGCTATGAAGAACCCATCAGTTTCTGCTGTGTGCCACAACACTGATAATCCGCATGGTTCTCCCAAATTAAAGTGGTTAGATTTGCCACTGTCCTTTACTTTTTGAAAAAGTGTGAAAATTGCCATCAGCAAAGGGTTATCTTGATAGATGGGCACTTGAGGAGTAAGGGGCACTTTGCTAAGGCATTTCAGACTTGAGGTAGGCATGCTTGTTTTGAGCTGTTGGCTTTATAAATCTGCTTATGAGCCTGATCTTTCTTGTTTCTGTTAAGGTGGCCTCTTCCAAGAAATCCTGGTCTGTCTTCGATGTTCTCCCTTGCCAGTGTCATTCTGTATTCTGTTCTTTACTCATCTGTACTGTCCAAAGCTAATGGGCTGCTTTTCTACCTCGGATGAAACCACATCAGTTTTCACTCAAACTAAACTGATAAAATCATCACACATTTTAACTTGTGAAGAAGCCACTATATTTGTGAATTGAGTGGCTCATTGCTGGTTCAGCGAAATGTCAGAAGGGCAGAGAAGTTGTCTTCTCACTGCCTTACAGACAATACTAATGTTAGGTAGCAATGATTGAATTTTACAACAATTAAAAAACCAAGGAAAATAAAAGACAATTGCAGCAAACCTTTTGCCTCAAAGCTGGAGGAAACAAATTAGGGTCTAGACTATTATACTTCAGGCCTTTACTAACAAAAAAACCCAGACAACAAAAGATTGTATCACCTACCCAAGAGTAAAAAATTGTTTCTGTTTTGCATCCCTCTCCTTATAAATAAAAGGAGATGAAGAATGATCATCTCATACCTCTTCTATCCTCAGGTTTTATTGTAAATAAGAGGCAAATGGTGAGCAAATCTCAGGAGGATATGTGCTGGCAAATGGAATAGTCTAAAGCAACCACGTTTTCAACAGTGCCTCTATGGGATAAGCTGGTTTGTTTTGTTTTGGTATTTTGTTGGAAAGAGAAATATTTCAATAATCTACATTCCTTCCTTGCTCTTATCTGATCTACTTATTTTGGAAAACTGTACTTGCTTTGACAGATCATACAGAAACTAAGCTAACATACTCATCCTCTATTTCTTTTGTTTCACCTCTTTGGTTATGTTTACCTTCTGAGAAAAAACAGGAATCTGATAGTAATTTATCTCTTCACTTCTCAGAATAGTGTGGAATTTTTGGTATTTAGGGGAATTCTTTTTACTGACTTGATTGGATTTTTTTTTTCTGCTTTGCTTTACATTCCTTTAGTAATTCATTGGCCTGATGACTTATGATAGGTTTTGGCCTTGAATAAAGTTGGCATGAACCATATGCTAGCCATGTGATGAGAATGGAATGGGGTATAAATTTTTTCTAAATGGGGAAAGGCTATGCTCTGAACAAGCCATTTGTGCTGTAAAACCACTAAAATCCAGATGTTTTGATGGAATGAAAAATAGCAATATTTTTCACATGTCCCAAAGAAGTTTTTAAATTATGATGTGAATACATGGGCATATGGTTTTTATCCTGATTTCAAAAATTTGTTCCTTTAGTAAAAAAAAAACCAAAAACAAACCAAACACAACATGAAGAAAATTACTTCAAAGTAAGGTTATTAATTACATTCCAACATTTCCACCATATTTTTTTGCTTCAGTGTTGTAAGTGTTGTAGTCTAAGGACATGTACTTTACCAGGACATTACTCTCAGTTTAATAAATTTACTACATACATAAAACCTTCTTACTTGAGGCATTTTGGGGTGTATATATATATATGAAATTTGAAAGTGTATTTATCTTTCAAATTCTGACAAGCATATGCATATTTTACCATCATGTTTTGGAGACAGTTATACTGCTGAAAAAACACTTCCTACAGTTATATTAAAATTACTATGGCTGGGCTTTTGATTTTTATTGATTTTTTTTCCTAATATGAGACACAAATAATGTGTTAGAGGACCTTTATAGAGGGCATTAGAATCTAATTCTAATTCTAACTATTAGAATCAATAGTTAAGAATATATCCATACTGAAATATTTTATTTGAGATTAAATTTCAGTTTTAGCTTAAATTAATAGAAGCCCCCTCAGTTTTCCCCTTGGAGAAGTAAAGGGGTCTGATTCAGGATTGGAAGTGCACTGGAAATTGTGCAAGTAGAGGACAGATAAGCATTTTTCCTGTAAAATGTGTATTCATTTTTTGTAAGGAAATTCTTTTTGCTGTAGAACATAGTACTTGGTGTTGATTTCAATGTTTACCTTTTCTTCCTATCAGTAATTTTTATATTAGATTAAGCAGGTATTTGTGCCTAACTTCTGCTTTGTGTTTCACTTCACCATTCACTTGGGAAAAAAAAAGCAAAACCCAAACATAAAAATAAACAACTCCAAACAAGTGGCTGTGCAACTGAAAAAAGAACAAAACCTGCAACTCTGCATTTGCAGGTGTTATTTGATTTAAGACTAGTAAAGGCAAATACTTCCCCATTGGCAAAGTTATTTAATTTTGTTTTCATTTCTGTAAGCAGAAGAACATAAATTAAATTAGCATCCAAGTTTTGTGTTTCAAGTTGACCAGGTCTGTTACCCCCCTTTAGTCCTCAGGAGTGATGAAATGAAATTAGCACAGCAAAATAATGTTAGGTTATTTATGAGATGTGATAACTTGAACCAGACTGTGTATAGATTGTCTATAACTGACTCAAGCAATGCCTCAGAGCAGATTAATGTGTTGCAGGTTCAGATGATGAGCAGGAGAGGCCAATGGTTATCCTTTGTAGCCCTGATTCTGCCAGTGCTTCCCCTTTGTTCAAGTGTTGTCCACGTGTCTATTTCATTCAGCTTTGATTATGAGTATGTGATACGAAGAACCAGCATAAGGGTTTTGCTGGATCTGAGCTGCTGTCCTTTCTGTTAATGCAAATATGAAGAAATGAAATTTTTTGGCTTGGTTGTCTGTTTCAAGTGAATTCCAGTCTGTAGCAATGCAGAATCACAGAATATTCTGAGTTGGAGGGGAGCCCCATTGATGATTGAGTCCAGCTCTTTAAGTGGATTGCCCATGCAAGGATCAAATCCACAACTTTGGTTTGCTCCAGCTAGCTGAGATAATCTCCAGTAACCCTTCAGGACTTGCCACTTGTAAGTCACAGCAAAATGAAATGTTCCTGTTGTAGCAGTTTATAAAACGCACTTGTGTGTCTGGGGAAACTTGCAATTTGACATAAAAGGAGCATTCCATATGTTAGGAGTTTAATAAATGCCATAAATTACATCATAAATGTAATTGCTGGAAAGAGTCGTTAGATTTGAACTTTACTGTTTTTTAAATAAGGATGCACAACTGTGAGATGTATTTTAGTTTCTAAATGGAAGCTCTGCTTTCCATAATTATTATATCTAGCTCCTTGTTGTGATAGACTGCATGCACACAATTTTCCTTCTAACATATATATATTTCTGTTCTGTATCTGTACATCAGTGAGGTGTGCAATACACAGACACGTTTGTGTTGTATTTTATACCATATATCATTGAGAGGGGTAATTCCTGGAGATATGAGCTTTCAATCACTTAAGTTTTGCTTTATTTCTACACTTAATTATAACACAACTGAAAGTGCAAAGAACTTTATCTAAAGTCCTGTGATGACTATGACATATGTGGGAATAAGTCCTGGGCAGTCCATTGTGCTGGTGGGTAGGTCATGGCCTTCAAAGCAAGAAGCTAGTCAAGAGTATGAATTAACTGTTCTTGCCTGAATCTTAACAGTTACATACCTGCAGAAAAGCTGTACCATTCACATAATTTCAAATGTAAAAAAGCCAAAAGTTTGCTGGCATTTCTTGTCCCCTCAAGATCGAGCTGTACTGTGACACTGCTATTTTGTGTTGGAATAATACATTATAGACTGGATGAAACCTTAGATACAATAGAGTATGTATGTTAGAACATCTCAGATATGTTAAAGAATATAAGTATGATGTGGAACTCTCTTTTCAACTTGTGCTTGGAAACATAGTTTTGCTTTAGATGCTTTTATGGTTCAAAGTTCATCTAGTGATGTCATAGCCCCTCTTTCTGTGTGGATTCTGCTTGTGTATTTAGACAATGGGTGTGTGCAAAACAGAAATGGCCTAGGGAGGAAGGGAACATCTGCAGGATGTGCTATTTATACATGTTTCACCTTGTCAAAAAATGTGTGCCACGGTGGTCATGTGGGTGCTAACTTTCTAGTCTGCACCCATTCTTAGAATGAAGATTGGGTTCCTATGATACTCCATTCTTACCATGCAGTCATTCGTATTATCTACTGTGTTAGCTCAAGGTTCTTCTTAATGTAGTTACTGAGTTCTTCCAAGAGATACATTCCATGCTTCATGTTTACAGGAATGCTGTAATTCACTCATATCATGGAAAAGTACAGAAACTGTCTAAAAAGAACTCTCAACTTCTAAGAAACCTTTTCTTTGTATCAGCAACTCAGGAACTGCACGTGATCTTTCTGAGTGGCCATGTCTTTTCTTTGGCCTCTGGCTTTGCACATTTTTCCAATCTTCATGTGGTTTTCATCCTCCTGGTGCTGTTCAAGAGCCAAGGAGCCAGACTTGGCAGTCTGCAAGGCTGGCTGACAGGCATTTCTGATGGAATGGTATTAAAGCCACAGGGGCCCAATCCAGTTTTCTCAGAAGCAAAACTTGCCCTGTGTTTAACTGGAGCAGGATTTCACACAGTAACTTCAAGCTTGTAACTGTAAGTGCCTCATGGTTTTATTATGGGAGAGAAGTGATTAGGAGTCATCTCTGTAGTAATCTGCTGAGTCTTTTTAGGACTTGTTTCTACAAATTCCTTGGCATTATATTATATATTATAAAAGATAATATACAAAATCTGTGCAGTATTGTAATGGAGTTTTTAACATATTTACAAAATAAATTATTGTTGTTTGGCTAAGATCTCACACAAATAAAAGGTTTAGAATTGGTTCATCCTGAGTGGAGTATATCCCCTTTGACAGAAAAAAGGAACTTTTGGTGTCAACTGCTCTTGACCTTGAGATGGTGAAAGCACCAAATAGATGAACATTGATTGTGCAGGATTTTTTCAAATGTTTGCATTTATATTCCTCATGTTCCAATGTGAAGAATAAAAATTCTCTGTCATGGTGTAAATGGTGTCAGCATTTATCTGTTTCTCATAGCCTATAACAGTGTCTTGGTGGGTCATGTCCAAGGGTCCACACAGCAGCATACAGGCTGGTGTCAGGCTGTGCATTGTCTTAAGCCAGCAGTGTGGGGCAAGAGGAGCAGATAGCCAGGTTGAGCAGTTGTTTCTGGGGAGTTTACATTCCCCATTAAATGTGTTTGGGGGTTTTACAAGTCATGTGTTGTGCTGTATGCTGGACATCCCACTGCATGTGTTTCAGAGCAGCCTGCAGGAAAGGTACCTGAAAAATGCTCCTGTGTGGCTTGTGAGCCTTTCTGGGGGCCACTCCAGGATGTGCTGTTGTGTCCCAGCATCTGTCTCAGCTTAAGACTTGTCATTGCTCTGCCCAAGTGACACTTGTAAAGAGATTTCACATTCAGAAACATGTCTGATTTCTGTTCTACATCTGTTCTGGGTTTGTTTTCTGTTCCTGCATTTTCATACATGCTACCAATGCAGCCACTGCTTGATGACTTCTCTTGACTTCTTTTCACTGCTGGCAGCCGTGGCAGCTCCTCTGTGAGCACACTCCAGATGAGCTGACTGCCTCCTGCTTATTCCCTGCTGTTGCCCGAGGATGAAGACACAGGCTGTGTTTTACCTTTAGGAGATTTTGCTCTTCTGTGTACTCTGCCCTACACCCACTGGGGAGTGTACCATAGGTGTGGTACACAAACTTGGACTAGTAGGGCTGGTGCTTGCCATCCATGGGGGGATGGTGTGGTGGGTCAGAATTTGCTGTTGTACAAGCTACTGCTGTGACTTCGCCGTCACTGGATGAAATTTTGGGAGTCCAAACCTGTGTTTGCAGGTGTGGAGCCCCGTGATTGCAGTACCTGTTGGTCAGTGGCCAGGCAGTTTGGAGAGGGAGGGCAGCTTGGCAGTGTCATCCTGCAAACACTGTTCCAAGCACTGCTCTTGCAGAGAGGCTCTGCAGAGCTCAGTGTCTAGAGCTGAAGAGATCCAGTCTTTTCCTGGTGGCATTTGGCTGTTTATCCCTTTTATATGGGCATAATTACTTTGTCTCTTGCCTGACTTTCAATGCCTTTATTGACTTTTCCTGTTGGCAGATGCTTTTGGCTGCTGATTCAGCGGCCCTCAGGAATCATAACAGACTCTGGACTGAGTTTTTTGCTACGGAAAAACATGGCTGAAAAGTAGCAGTGGCAGCACACCATGTGGGAAAAGGGAGGGGTAAGAGTCAAACTTGTGCCCTACTCTTACTAGAAGTGATAGAGGAGGGAGAACTGACAGAAGGAACGGTGATAAAATCTGTCCTTCTGCTCCCCTGGCTTGGAGAGAGGAGATAAAGGAGAAGGAAGGGGAATACTACAGTCTGATCAAGTCCTGCAGTATGGAGATCAGCTCCCCCCTGCTCCCAACAAGCAAACATGTATTTCTCCCTGGGAAGCATCTGTTCCTTCCCTGCTTTTCTTCTAGCTTACAGAGGAAAGGGCCTGCCAGTCCTGTTCCTAGGCTTTTGGCTGAAGCATCCCGTTCAGAGGACCGTGCCCTGTCAGCTGCTTGATAGGCTGTCAACACTCAGCTGACATGTCAGCTCATATGAAGCTCCAAAGGGTCTTCATAGCCAGAATCCTTCAATCCTAGAAACTGCCTCCACACTCTTTCCCACAAAAAAACAAACCCTGAAAAACGGCAGTCGAGATATCTGTCAGCCTTGTGATGAGCTGTAACATCCCTAGCCCAGGCTCCCTGCCATAGCATTCCTGCTGCTGTGCCCCAGACAACACAGACACTTTAGGCTTCTCCACTGAAGAAGTGGAGTGGAAGGCACAGCTGCAGCTAAACAGCAGTGGGGCAGAAAAAGAGTAAGTTACATACTGGCTAACTTTATTGTCAGACAAGATGAACATGGCCCAAAGTTACAAGTAAAGTGATAAGAAAAACGTGGAGGGAAAGTGGGATCTGGAACTCCATGAGCGGGGACAAAGACAAGGAAAAAGGGTGATGGGGTGCTGATATGGCCTGTGCCAGAAACATTCTCCCAGGGACCAGCATGACCAGAGAATTAACTGGAACAAAATTTAGCCCAGCTTTGGTGCCTGGCATTGCACTTCCTCTCACGTGGAGAGAACGTGAGAGGTATGCACCCTGCCTGCAGGCTGCATGTTGAAATGAGGGGAATAAAGGCAAATCTTCCACCTTCCTTCTGTGGAATAGCACCTCCCCTGGTACCAAATGAGGCCTCCATGCTCTGGGTGTCTGCAGTGGTTCACACACAGAGCTAAGAAGAGCTCCAGGAGCAGGACCATGTTGGTGCTGCTGTTCCCCTAAGGGGGTATGGGACCAGTTGGCTTTTTCTGAGTGCAGTAGGAAAGGGCACTGCCCTGGGGCCTCTGCCACCTATTTCCTCCAAAGAGGTGGAACCACCCTGGCCTGGACCAGTTGTAGAGTGTCACAATGTGCACCAAACATTGTGTGTAATGCCATTGCTGTGTTCTCTTGTGTTTGGACAGGGAAGGGATTTCACAGCAGCACCTTGCTGTGTCTGGAAGCCTAAGAGCGAGGTGTTAGCCTGACTGACACTTACTGTGCCCTGCTCACTGGGTGTGAGCACTTGTGCATGGGGGAAAGAGGAGAAAAGATCTTCAGAAAGGAGTGGGCATCAGGAGAAAATACAGCAGATGAAATAGGGAGAGAATATCAAAGGACAAAATAGCTGAACACATAAATGAAAAGCATTTGAGGGTCATGAGTGTCTGTAGAAATGGAGGGACAGATAGCATTTGACATCTTTAGCAGGAAGAGAAGACATGGCCTTGCATGAGTTCTCAGTGTTTTGGGAGCTTTCCAGTGCCAGAGGGATGCCTTTTTGTTGTGTGGTATCAATGAAGCCCGACAGGGACTGCAGCTGTCATTCTGACAAGATTTGCTATCAAGTTCTGCTTAAATAAAACCCATTGTATCATGCATGGGCAGGCACATGGTCTTTCACTGAAGAAGACAGCTTCCATTTCTGGATTCAGGTCCCTTTGGGTCTTTTATGACAACTTTTTTTTTTCATTTTTTGAATCTGAGTGGCATGAAAAGTGTCTTCTGAGTGTATTAGACTTATATCATTATTGAACAGGGGAAAGCTTACTTTAAACCTTAAAATGCTGTAATTTCTAGAAAAGATCAACATTTCAATTTAAATTTATTTAAGGAATAACCTGAGAACATTTAGATAGTTTGAATCTATTATGGAAACTGCACAATTTCTCACTTTCTTTGCCCCGTTCTGTAAATATGTAGAATTGTTGCTTTAGCAACAAGCGTAATTGTGACTGCAATTTTAATTAAAGTTGTGAATATTGTACTCAGCAAAAGAATGTAGTTTGCAAACCTTAATGATTGTCTCAATCCTAACTGTTCTTCAGGTTAGTGTTCTTACTTGCATGGGTTTTGTGTGTGAATTCCTCACCTGCCTTTTCTTTACCTTGACTTGGTATATGGAGAGGCATTGATCTTATGCCTGTGAAGGTGCTTTATCTGCTTCAGGCCTTTTTTACTGTTTTGTTTTTCAGTGTCTGTGTGTATGTGCACAGGTGGCAGGTAGCCTAGTAGGTCTGTAGGAGATGTAAATATACTGCCAAGCAAACATCTCACATTGGGCCTGGTATAATGCACCTTTTTGCCGTAGGTCTCAGTTCAGTGAGTTGCTGGTTCATGGCTAGTCTGCAGCAGTATCAGAACTCTTCAGCGTAGTCACTTGGTGAAATGCCATTTGATCATTACTATCTTGCAGCCATAACATATTACAAAGCTGATAAAGATTGATCCAGGCCTCCAGATTGTGGCCTTCTCTTTAAGCGATGAGGCAGCCTGAAAATATGTTCATTGCTTCTGTAGAGGACAAGAACTTATTAGCATTTGCCAAACACTATGCTAGTCTTGCTTCCAGTTCCCCAGCTAGCTCCTTTGGCACTTGTTCAGCTATCTTGGCAACACCCTGGCACGTGTTGCATATTTTTGTCCTGTATTTTAAACAGTCTCAGTGACTTGGTTTTATCTTATCACAGTCATACAAGTGTGTAATATCCTGGACTTAAGAGGAGCCCAAGTGACACAATTACTACATGAAATTGCAGCCTGCTTTCTGTGATATAACTTGCACGCCCAGCAGACTCTTGGTTTGTGTACAGTAATGGTTTTGCAAATGACTTGATACTTGTGACACATTATACTCTGTGATAATCTTAGGAAAAGCAGGGGGGTTTCCAAGATGGGAGGTGGCACGTGAGACATTTCGGCTGAGTCCGATGCTTGCTCAGCAGCCGCTGTAGGGAGCTGGTGTGGCTCTTCCTGGTACGTGGTAACCCACGGACTGTGATAAGGTCTTGCACAGGAACTGCAAGCTTAAGGCTTCCCAGCTAAGTGGTTTTTGCAAAACCTGCTCATTTCATATAAATGGAGCTCTCTTTAGTTGAATTGTACAGAACCCCCCCAAATAATCATCCTCTCAACTTGAGACTTGCAGTGATTAGCTACAGATTCTTCTTGAAAGAAACAGTCCTTTCAAGGGGGAGAGAATCTCATTAAGCCTTTGCTGTGAGCTGCAGCTCTTGATCAGCACACGAAAGACAAGCTTGACAGTCATCAGGTGAGTTAAGAACTGCAAAAATATTATCTGTCTCTGTTAAACAGTCATCAGTTGAAAGAGTTCATCTCAGTCTGAGAGTACAGAGGCTTTTGTGTACGATGTGGCACATAAAAAATTAAAGACATCAAGGATGTGAGAAGTCCTAAAGGTGCCATGCATTTCCAAATGAATTGATAAAAGGCCTTAAATCTGAAAGAGAATGAGGTATGAGGTTTACAAATAAACAGGTGGAATTTTTGAGAAAGTTAGAGATAAGCCAGGACGTGGTTACTAGTGAAGTATAAATAAACAGCAGTCTGCTGCTGTAGTTCCTCATTTGCTAAGCCCTTTGTTGTGTTCTTCTATTTGAACAATTGTTTCCTGAATTTCTTAATAACAACTGATAAAAGAATTGACAAATAGTCCAAAATTGCATGGGTTAATTCACTAGCAGATATTGTACAGATTACTAGTAAGCAAAAAAAAAAAAAAAAAAAAAAAAATTAGCATCTACTTCTATCTCAAATCACAAAACAAAAGAACAAAAAGAGAGTGACAGAATAAATGGTCTTTTGTTAAGTTATTGTCTCATAAAGTTTGGAACTGTGTCAGAATTGCTTTTTTTGTTTTGTTTTGTTTTTGTTGTTTATTTACTTAGGAATGCTCAGCTCAGATGCAGCATCTGTCTTTCTCTGCAGTCCTTCTACCCTATTTTTCCAGCTGGGTTGAATGCCTTGATGAAGCCTTTCAAGTGATCAAATAGATAAAATGGGACATATTTTGTGGGATTATTTTCATTGTTCTTCACCACGTGTTCAATGAATACAACACTTTTTAATTGAAACACTTTGTTTTCAAGCTGCACTCATACACTACTTGTTGTCATTGTTGTTTATTAAGTTTTTTTTTTTAATTATAGTAAATTTTAATGAAAGGTTGGTCTTCTTATCAACAGATACTTTCAGGGTACCCTTCCAGAAACATTGGTGGAAACTCAGACTACTTTATCAGTGATATTTCATTATTAGCCAATAGCAGGTGTGGCCTTTTTTGACATAAGAGATGTTAGAAATGGTTCTCTCTGTTTTGCAGAATTCACTTAGGGCTGGGGAGAAGTGGAAGTGTCTTGGACATGGGCTGTCATATGATTAGAAGTTCGAGCCACGTGCAGCTGCCTGTGACCTCTCTTTGGGTTGCTTTATCAGGAGCAGCAAGGAAACAATATCAGCCAGGGCATAGAGGCCCTGTGCTTTACACTTTTTCCCAGGTTTGCTTCTGAGGTATTGTCTGTGTGAGGAGGAGCTGACAGGAATAGCAGCCTGCAGTTCTATTGTATGCTCACTGTGAATATGCATTGCCACATACACTGTGCCACCTGTAAAGGTTATTTTCTGTTCCTTGTAAAGAGAACTGTAAAAGTGACCTGTTCATTTGCTTCTGCATCCTATTAATCAGTAAGAATGTGCATTTAAGAAGTTCATTTTTAATGTTACAAACCCAAAAGGAATCCTATTCAGGGGGTAAGGGAAGTGTTAGATCTTAAGATTGCCTGTGTGTAATGCTTTTTAATTACCACCTTCATACCATGGAAGTATTCTGCCCCTGTTGGACAGGACATCTGTTACATCTTTATTGCATATACTTACTACTTTGGTATTAGATGATATTTACTTCATTAATTTTTTCCTTAGCAGCTTTGAAGATGAGGTTTCTCTGCTTTCCTTTTAATTTCCAATATATGTTGTAGTTGGAGCACTTTTACTGACAGAATTACTCTGACAAATAAGGGTAAAACAATATCTTCTCATAAACTCTTGGAGAAATACTCTGCTGCTATTTGCAAACAAAATAGCATCAACAACCATTTTATTGCAAACTTAAAAAAATAAACTAAAAAAATTAAATTTGCTATGGTTGTTCCATTGTAATGATGCTTGAATTTGTGGCCATTTTCCCATGACCCATATTAAACAATGGACTTCCATGCTATCAGTATCATTGTGTGGGAATTCTTCACTTGAAAACAGAAACTGGCCACATTTTTCTGAAATGAAGGAGTAGGAGTTCAAATTCTGCAGAGTGACAGGAAAATTTGCTCTAAGCAAAAAAAGCAGGATTTTTTTTGCCAAGAAAAACTTTTTTCTTTAGTAAATCCATCACCCATGCTCTAGCAGACTTGCCTAAAAAAACAAAACAGTACTTTTGGGAAGTGCTTTGTTAACTTCTAACAGCCTTTTCCACTACTCTTTGGCTTTCTATCAAGCATTCTTGCCAAGTTGAAGTGATGTGGTGTGTTTGGCAGTGACATACTGCTTTTAGGTGCCAGTGGTGAACTATTGCTTGCTCGTAGTTTTCAATATTCTGCGAAAGCCTCATCACTGTTAAATACACTGTTAGAGGTGTTACAGAAGGCAGCATCCCATAATACCTTTTGCAGGATTTTCTTTCGAGGGCTTTATTTTTGAAGGATTTTTTATTTTTTTTTTCAGCGGGTTTGTAGGTGGTAGTGTGATGGATTTTCTGTTTTGTTTCTGAACTGGTTTCCTAGGGAAACGAGAGTTAAAAAAGGCTCACAGTCTGTCTGTCTCGTTCCTCCAAATAATTATAACTGCACAATTTTAAAGCAATTTGGGAGAAATTTAGGCTGCTCCTAGTTTTGTGAAAGCTGGCAGTTGGGCAGAAGACTGAGACCTCTATTGATCAGGGAAAGGTGAGGAGAGCCAAGATGTGCCCTGACAGCTCGCTGGCCAGTGAGCCAGTGCATTGCTCCAATGTAGCCACATAATCGCTGCTTCTCATCAGTTTGAGGAATCCAAGGGGTGGGAAGAGAAGATTAAAAAAAAAAAAAACCAAAGGAAAATTTGAGGCTGTGGCAGCAAGGTTGAAGAACAAAAGCTTCATTAGTGGGAATCACTTTTCATTAGTCAATAGAGAAAAACTTGAGTAGGAATTTGTGTAATGGCACAGGTAGCAAAAAGTCAGCAGTAAATATTTTATCTTGTAGTGATGTTAATCAGATCTTTGACCTCCCTCCTGTACCAACAGAGTCGGCAAATCCAAAAACATATGGACAGGAAAGTAGGTCCTCTTTGGAGAGCTGGAACCTCCTAACTCATTTAACACTTGCCTAATTCATTGCAAAATGACCAATCCATTTGGTGATTCTAGCTTTGTATCTTCTGGAATAAGTTTATCTGGTCACTCTAAAAATCATAAACAGGGTGATACATGGCTCTTCATATGCCAAATTAATCAGGAACCATTGGGGAATTTGCTTGATGGGGATTACTGCCACCCTGTATTATTGTATTTTCCTATGCAAATCTTTGCATGTTGAGTATGTTGTGGGTTTCCTGTGATGATTTTTGAATGACAAGGATTTGGACCTGCAAATTTTGCTGCAAATACCAGAACAGCTTCAGTTCCAGCTGGATGGATGGCTCCCTTTGATGCTGTGGGGTAGCTGGGATGTCCAGTGTCACAGCTCACCAGTGATGCTGAGAGCAAGTCTCATGAGGGTGACACGAGGTCTGCTGGGACAGTAAAACCTTGATCTTGCTTTTGTAGACACAAACTCCTCACATGAGATTCACATACCCTGACAGAGGCATTCTTACAACTAGCAGTGGTGGGAATATATTCCCATTATCAATACAACAAAAAATAGAAGTGTGGGGCAGGAGAGCTGAGAGGAATAATAAATATTATAGAATGATTTGCATTTGGTTTTTCATTGCAGTTGCCCAGGCAGGCCTAACGATTGGAAACTAAGCCAGATCTAATTTGCTTTTATTCCTTTTTAAAAAAATTTGGAGTTTTCCTGGATGTTTTGATGGAGTTAAATAGCTCAGTTTTGACTCTGTTTATAATCCAACAGCTGTTGTGTGTTCTGAGTCTTGTATAGTTGTCCACAGAAGTGTTCATCTTAGAATTACTGCAAGGTAATGTGTTTTTAAAAAATCCAAATGCATTATAGACCCTTTCCTCTGAATTTAATTTACCTGCCCCTGAATATCTCCTCTTTCTACTGAACTTAATCATGTAGCATTCTCTTACCCAAGTTTCTTTTCAAAAATGACTAAACCTGGGGCCAAAATAATTGAGAGTATACCTTCAAGTAACGCAAGTAACGCTGCTTGCTTGGTTATACAACCTGTTTTACATTTTTGGCTGCTTTAACATTTATTTAGTTTTGCAAGTAAAGTTGAAAACAATTTAACAGACGTCTATGAAAAATTACAACATTTTCTAAATGGGAGATTTTGATTTAATGGAGACCAAAAGAACAGTGAGAAGTTACACTATATGTTATCTTCCAAATTAAAAACATGTATAATTTGGAAGTGTCTTCTGTTTATCTAAAATATATAATATTTCAGCTAGGAAAACAACAGAAATCTCAAAGTCGCTATGATACTTAATCTAATTTAAAATATTAAGTGGTTAGTATCTACGACTGCCTTTTGAAGAAAGGGCATATCATTGGTTGGTACAGTCAAAAAATGAGAACATCTGAAACAGGGTAATATATGGACTTCAGAGACAAGATTGGGAAAAATCCCTCTCTAGCTTTTACAAAAATCAAACAAACTTGGCACGCAGTATGACCCTAAATAAGATTCTACAAGAAAGTCTCAAACATCTATTGGAACAGAAGGGGGGAATGCATGTGAGACACTGGCGACACAAAATGACAAGGAACGGGAACCAGCAGGTAACAGCTTCAAGCATTTCTAAAGCTATCTGTCCTTTTCCATATATATAATGCAAAGTGTTATGTATAAAATACATACAGGCATGACCTGCCAAGAGGATTTTGGTTTCCCTGGAGACTATCAGTTCTCTATTGCAGGGGTTGGCTTGGGAAATAAGAGCTATCTTGATAAATCCTAACCTTTCTTCCTGAGGTTATTGGGTATGTCGGTAAGTTTAAATCTTTGTGTTGAAGGCTGAATTTATAAAATTCAAATTTTTAAAATGTTCTCTCTGGATTCCAGCTATTTCTCCTGGCATATATTTATTATGTGCAGCAATTACTTTGTGAATTGGGGGGAAAAAAACCCAACCAACCTTGATGGGTAGTTTTATCTTCTTGTTTGTCTGGCTGTGCCAAGTCATTGATGTTAATCACAGTTATCAGTGTATCATGAAATATGTGCATGAGATCATAGCAAGTGTATTCAGCCACAGTTACTGCTTTGTTGACTTCTTTCTCCTCCCTTTTCCTTAAATATTTGAAATCCTCTTGTCATTTTTCAGTTTGGAAAATCAGCTTCAGTCAGATTTGTAGTTTATACCTATCTTGTGAGTATGGAAAGAAATCCTGTGTAATGAATGCAAGCAACTTTGTTCATCTCTGCTTGATTAAAATGGAAAACAGTAATCTTAAGGTTGTTCTCAGTAGGTTTGGATGGAAATTCATAGATGGATATATATACCTTTCTTCTTTTGACCTCCTTAAAGAATCAGAACATGCAGCATTTTATTGACAATGGGATATAGTGATTTGGAAAGCTAAGAAATGCTAAGAATTCCATTGCAGAGGAGATTTTTTTCATCCAGTGAAGTATGCCATAAAATGAATAAATTCTGCATAATTTGAAACTTAATAAAGTATACAGTTTTTAGACTCATCTGGGGGTATTATCTGTGCTTTTT
>VYXF01010446.1:4540554-4632172 GCA_013397295.1 Polioptila caerulea
AGATCTAATTTGCTTTTATTCCTTTTTAAAAAAATTTGGAGTTTTCCTGGAAATTTTGATGGAGTTAAATAGCTCAGTTTTGACTCTGTTTATAATCCAACAGCTGTTGTGTGTTCTGAGTCTTGTATAGTTGTCCACAGAAGTGTTCATCTTAGAATTACTGCAAGGTAATGTGTTTTTAAAAAATCCAAATGCATTATAGGGCCTTTCCTCTGAATTTAATTTACCTGCCCCTGAATATCTCCTCTTTCTACTGAACTTAATCATGTAGCATTCTCTTACCCAAGTTTCTTTTCAAAAATGACTAAACCTGGGGCCAAAATAATTGAGAGTATACCTTCAAGTAACGCAAGTAACGCTGCTTGCTTGGTTATACAACCTGTTTTACATTTTTGGCTGCTTTAACATTTATTTAGTTTTGCAAGTAAAGTTGAAAACAATTTAACAGACGTCTATGAAAAATTACAGCATTTTCTAAATGGGAGATTTTGATTTAATGGAGACCAAAAGAACAGTGAGAAGTTACACTATATGTTATCTTCCAAATGAAAAACATGTATAATTTGGAAGTGTCTTCTGTTTATCTAAATATATAATATTTCAGCTAGGAAAAAGATGGAAATCTGAAAGTCGCTATGATACTTAATCTAATTTAAAATATTAAGTGCTTAGTATCTACGACTGCCTTTTGAAGAAAGGGCATATCATTGGTTGGTACAGTCAAAAAATGAGAACATCTGAAACAGGGTAATATATGGACTTCAGAGACAAGATTGGGAAAAATCCCTCTCTAGCTTTTACAAAAATCAAACAAACTTGGCACGCAGTATGACCCTAAATAAGATTCTACAAGAAAGTCTCAAACATCTATTGGAACAGAAGGGGGGAATGCATGTGAGACACTGGTGACACAAAATGACAAGGAACGGAAACCAGCAGGTAACATTTGAATAAAGCCTTCAAGCATTTCTAAAGCTATCTGTCCTTTTCCATATATATAATGCAAAGTGTTATGTATAAAATATATACAGGCATGACCTGCCAAGAGGATTTTGGTTTCCCTGGAGACTATCAGTTCTCTATTGCAGGGGTTGGCTTGGGAAATAAGAGCTATCTTGATAAATCCTAACCTTTCTTCCTGAGGTTATTGGGTATGTCGGTAAGTTTAAATCTTTGTGTTGAAGGCTGAATTTATAAAATTCAAATTTTTACAATGTTCTCTCTGGATTCCAGCTATTTCTCCTGGCATATATTTATTATGTGCAGCAATTACTTTGTGAATTGGGGGGAAAAAAACCCAACCAACCTTGATGGGTAGTTTTATCTTCTTGTTTGTCTGGCTGTGCCAAGTCATTGATGTTAATCACAGTTATCAGTGTATCATGAAATATGTGCATGAGATCATAGCAAGTGTATTCAGCCACAGTTACTGCTTTGTTGACTTCTTTCTCCTCCCTTTTCCTTAAATATTTGAAATCCTCTTGTCATTTTTCAGTTTGGAAAATCAGCTTCAGTCAGATTTGTAGTTTATACCTATCTTGTGAGTATGGAAAGAAATCCTGTGTAATGAATGCAAGCAACTTTGTTCATCTCTGCTTGATTAAAATGGAAAACAGTAATCTTAAGGTTGTTCTCAGTAGGTTTGGATGGAAATTCATAGATGGATATATATACCTTTCTTCTTTTGACCTCCTTAAAGAATCAGAACATGCAGCATTTTATTGACAATGGGATATAGTGATTTGGAAAGCTAAGAAATGCTAAGAATTCCATTGCAGAGGAGATTTTTTTCATCCAGTGAAGTATGCCATAAAATGAATAAATTCTGCATAATTTGAAACTTAATAAAGTATACAGTTTTTAGACTCATCTGGGGGTATTATCTGTGCTTTTTACGTTTTTTTTTTTCTTTCTACAATGCTAGTTTGCTTTTTGTAAAATTTGCAAAGAAACCAGTTTGTTATATTCTGCAGTTCTAAAATCTGAAATGAAAATTAGCCAGAAATATGGAAAGAACATTGAAGTGAAGCATAAAACAGAGAGGAGGAGAAGGAAAGGAAAAGGAGGGGTTATGGCAGGGGGAAAAGACAAAATACATTTTAAAAGGTATGGGAGGGAATGAAGATTTGGTAGACTGCAGAGTTAGCTGTGAAACTTGCCAGTATTCATTATTATTGCTGCTAGGAAAAATGGCAAGCACATTAGTTAGAGAGGGGGTCAAAGCAAAAAAGATGCATCAGCCCTCCAAATTTTACGATGGCGCCGACTTCTAAGATATCAGAAGATCTTTTCAGTGAGCTGTACTATTTTTTGCTCGTTGAGTAGCTCCCCTTTTCCTCCTTTTAAAGTGTTTGATGGCTGGCTGCTTGCTGTGAGAGACATGACTTGCTGCACTGCAGGTGGAAGTGATGGGAAGTCCTGTTTCCCTGCTTGGGCTGTTACAGGGAACAGCATTCAGCGCTGGACTTTGGCAGCTGAAGTATTGCCATCAACAGATTCATTTCGTGTCTAAAGGCTTTAGGAGAGGGAGCCAGTACTTTGGGGGGCTGTGGGGGGGATGGAAATACATGTGAATCAGCATGCTGGTCCTTCCTGTAGCTCAGAATTAACCCTTTCTCTCCTCTGTAGTTCAATGTAATATTTGTCTTTAGGAACTTATACAGATACCAAGTCTGTAGGGATAAAATGTAACTTTGAACACTTCCTGTGTTTAGTTGGACGTAATTGGAGTTTTCTTGGTTTTGTGAAAAGTAAATTACCTGTCCTCGCTGTCTCTGTGTTTGGTCTGGATCAATTGAGGAAGTAGAACCAAGCAGGAGGGAGTGACAAATTGAAAAAATTGCATTTTGAAGAGCTATTCAAGTGCAGAAGGGATAGGATTTCCTAGGTTTATTTCTGCTCAAGTTTAAATGAGCAGTCCCTCTCCTTTTTCACCTTCTTTAATTTTGCTTTTTGCAGTCATTAACCCTTTTAAACTCTAGTAGGTGGTCTTCTGTTTGCCTGTTTTGCATAATTGTGCCCACAAGCAAATGGCTATAGACTATGAGTCATTTAAGAAGTGTTCGTTAATTTATTTAGGTTACTAAACTTCTGTTTAGTGATTATTTTTTATCTTAGTGGAGGTGATAGCCTGGGTATTTCCTTTCTTTTCTGAAACACCAGAAATGAAGCCGTCCCATGCATAACCACATCATTGTGGCAAATGTACCCAGTTCTTAAGATACTTATCTTATACTTGCAAGACACAGAAATGAAACTTTGACTGGGCAACAAGCAAGATGCATTGAGATTCGACAGCACAGTTGATCAGACAAGTTCATGTAGTCTCATTGCATCTGTGAGTTATCTTAGTACTTTGTCAGTTTGACTAATGCACCTATCTGCTGTTTCCTAAAGGAAAGAAAAGAGTGTTGGTGTATATCTGTGTGTACCTGCATGCATATATATGTACATTTCTATGCATTTACATGCTTTCAAAAGGTGTATATGCAGTTTCAGTCTTTCCGTGGATTTTCTCCTCTCTACCACTTCAGGATACAGTGCTTTGCGTTTGAATATCTTTAACTTCCATTATTATATTTTCATTAAAAGTAAACAGTAGGAGCTTATTGAACAGACACCTTCATTTATGAAGTACTTATTGCTCTTGCATATTCATCCTTACTTTCTTTTATGGGGACATTTATTGTATTTGTCTTCAAGATTGAAAGAAAAACCACTGAGAATGTCATTTAGCATAACTGAAAAATCCACGGGTTTTATTAACATCCAGGATCTTGCCTCTCTTGGCAGTCTGAAGAGTAGTGCACCAAGACTATCCATTTTCTCTTTGAAATTAAGGAATATATGCACCTCATGGAAGCTCAAGCTCTGTTCAAAAGGAAAAGAGACTGTAGTACAGCTTGTATAGTTGTTACTCCAAAAGCTTGAGCTATTAGCTCATTGAATTCTAGCATTAGTGTGTTTCAGGTAATTCAAACCATGTGATAGTGTCACAAGCACCATGTATTTTCTGCTAGGTTAGTTATACTGCTTAGCATTTGTTTGGTAGGTTTTAGTACAGAAACAGTTATTGGGAACTCATCACAAAACCTGCTAAAAGTGTATTTGCTGCTTTATGTTCTTTAAGTTACAATATGGGTAGGTTTGTCTTTATTTTCATTAGAAGTACTCTGATAGCTGTGTTGTCATCAGTAACAAAAAACTATTTGTGGGTTGAATGAGGAAGGAATAATTATAGTTAAGTGAGAGTAGCATGACTGCATTGTTCTGACCCACAATTTGTGCTTCACAAAAGAGACTCCCTTAGTGTTTGTTACAAAGAATGAAAAATTTGCAATAGATGGCTTATTTGGGTGTGTGTATGTGAGACTGACACTGAATGGAAATAACCACCTCTCAGGATGAGTCTGTGAGTGTTTTGAGAATATTCAAGTAACAGTTTGCTGTCTTCTCTCCTGAGTAACAAATTTGCTTTAGCAAGCCTGAATGTTTGGAAAGGATAATGATCTGGATTCCTTCAGCTGTTCCAAACCGACTGCTGAATAAGTCAGTGAAAAGTGCCTTAAAAACTTTCTTATTTATAGTACAGAGAGAGGATCTTTTCCAGTCTGTCCTGCATTATAAGAGAAAAGCCAACACTTCACGATACTTTGTTACCCTGCCCCTTCCTTCACTTCAATTCTGGTGATCCCCAGCTCTCTGAGAGGACCTGCGGTACCATTCAGCCCTCAGGGCCTGCCCAGAGAAACCCAAGGACTTTGGCAAACCAACCACATGGTGGCCTGACAGGATGGTCCTTCATTTAGCAGTGTTCAGCTTACCCAAAGTAGCTGCTTCTAGGGGCACTGGTTTGTTTGTGTATCCTTGTTGTTGTGCCTGTGCACCTTCTGTCAATACAGTTGTGCCTTCCATCAGGAAATCACAATTCAGTAATACAGGTAATGCCAAAATTTCAAGTGGAGTGGAAATCCGTAGAAATACTGAAAAAAATGTGCTTGTTTAACCACTTTGATCTTGTAAAACATGAATACATTACTTTTATTTCTGAACATTATCCAAATTAAAAACTCTGCTGCAGTTGATGTGTTCTTACCAGATGTTTTAAGGTAGGTGGAACTGCATTTTCTCAGGGTAAACGTCTTAGTTACATTTCTTTGGCTGGTCCTAATACAAAGACAGTGTTTTGTTCTTCCAGGAGTTAGTCTACTGTAGATTTGATTTCTTTAAATTAGATTAAAGTTGCTGGAAAGAAATTAATATTAAATTAAGAAACAGCAGTCCTCATACTAAATAGAGGAAGTGTGCTTGCCTTGCAGTTCTACAGAACAATCAGGGCTATTCTAAACAGTCATAAACATGCTCGCAAAGTGTTCTGTGTGAAAACATGGGAGATTTTCTGGACTTGAGTGCTCTCCTACGTGCTCTGTGTAGTGCTGGAAGGAGATTTGGGTGTTTTGGAAGGACAGCAGCAAAAGAATCGTGCTGAGTAGGGAGGTACATGGAGGTAGTGAGTAGGAGTGACAAAGTGTGTAGTGTGCCTGAATGTTTGCTTCTGTGTAACTCCCAGGCTCAGCCCTGCTCGGTGGCAACTCTGTGGCTTTGAGCCCTCAGTGGGGAGGGAGAGCTGCACTGAGGTCCCTCCCCCCTGTGGCCCTTCTGTCAGAAACCTCCCTCTTCTGAGGAGGGCTCCATGAACCCTGTGCTCCCTTGGGGAGGAGAGGACATGGCTCTTTCTGTGAGTGACCTAAAGCATCTGTAGTTTTGTGGAAGGGCCTGCAAGATTTGTGATGCTGGACAGAGGAGGTACAAAAGGACCATGACTGGGTCCCTGGTTTACTGGCTATGGGTGCCTCTAGCAGGAATGGCTCACCAGAATGGCCATAGATTGGGAAACAGTCTCATCCTGCACTTTGAAAATGAAAACACTTGGACATGTATTTCCTGAAGGGTCTGGGCATGGTAGTATGTGTCAGGCCTGGTCATATGACACAGAGTGCATGTTTGCAGATGACAACAGGCTGAGTGGTGCAGGTGACACACCTGAGGGAAAGGGTGCCATTTAGAGGGACCCTGACAAGCTCAGGGAGCTGGCCCATGTGAACCTCATGAGGTAAAGGAGGCCAAGTGCTAAGTCCCACACTTGGGTCAGTGCCACCCCAAGTACCAATACAGGCTGGGGGTGAAGGGATTGAGAGCAGCCTGCTGAGGAAAGACCTGGGGATGCTGGTGGGTAAAAAACTGGACATGACTGAGCAGTGTGCATTCAAAGCATCCAAAGCAGAGTGGCCAGCAGGTCAAGGGGGGGATTCTGCCCCTCTCCTCTGCTCTGGTGAGACCTGAGCTGCAGTGGTGCATCCAGCTCTGGGGCCCCAGCAAGGGAAAGACATGGACCTGTTGGAGCAGGTCTGGATGAGGTCCACAAAGCTGATGACAGGGCTGGAGTACCTCTCCTGTGAGGAAAGACTGAGCCAGTTGGGCTTGTTCAGCCTGGAGAAGAGAAGGCCCCAGAGTGACGTTATTGCAGTCTTTCACTACTTACAGGAGGCTTGCAAGAAAGGTGGAGACGAACTTTTTAATAGGGTATGTTGCAGTAGGAGGAGGAGTGATGGTTTTAAGCTAAAAAGATAGATTTAGACTGTACTTAAGACATTTTTTTGCAGTGAGGATGGTGAAACCCTGGAACAGGTTTCCCAGAGAGGTGGTGGATGCCCCATCCTTGGAAATGTCTTAGGGTCAGGTTGGTTGGGACTCTGAGCAACCTGATCTACTAGAAGAGTTCCATGGGCCTTGCTGTGGGAATTGGACCAGATNGCAGTGGTGCATCCAGCTCTGGGGCCCCAGCAAGGGAAAGACATGGACCTGTTGGAGCAGGTCTGGATGAGGTCCACAAAGCTGATGACAGGGCTGGAGTACCTCTCCTGTGAGGAAAGACTGAGCCAGTTGGGCTTGTTCAGCCTGGAGAAGAGAAGGCCCCAGAGTGACGTTATTGCAGTCTTTCACTACTTACAGGAGGCTTGCAAGAAAGGTGGAGACGAACTTTTTAATAGGGTATGTTGCAGTAGGAGGAGGAGTGATGGTTTTAAGCTAAAAAGATAGATTTAGACTGTACTTAAGACATTTTTTTGCAGTGAGGATGGTGAAACCCTGGAACAGGTTTCCCAGAGAGGTGGTGGATGCCCCATCCTTGGAAATGTCTTAGGGTCAGGTTGGTTGGGACTCTGAGCAACCTGATCTACTAGAAGAGTTCCATGGGCCTTGCTGTGGGAATTGGACCAGATGATCTTTGAAGAGCCTTCAACTCAAACCATTCTGTGATTTTATGAAACGGGAGCAATATGGATGTAGCTACCAGGTGACTGAGTTGCTACATCACTTAATCGTGTGGGTCTGTTGAGTTTGCCATCCTGCCTTTGTTTCAGACTCCATGATGTGTCACACAAAGTGTTTTCTTCTGTACCTGATGTGGACAGAGAATGTATACAATCTACATACATAGGAATTTGATCTTCGGTTATTTTTATGCAAAGGCAGAGAGACTAGAACTAGATCATCTTTCAAGTCCCTTCTAACCTGAACTATTCTGTGATTCTATGAAAAAGGCTTATTTAATGTTCCATAATAAATTTAGGAACATTTAAAATGCAGATGAACATGGAAACTTTAAAAGGTAACAAGGAATAGTTAAAAGGAGTCCCCATTATTTTTGTGGAACATTTTCTTCTGATATGTGAACTCTCATTAAGGGTTCCATCCTCCTTTAGCAGCTGTGACTGGAATAAGAGCATAAAAACTTAATCAGGAAAACATGTTGGAAAATAAGACCAAAAAATCCCAATACTTTATTTGTTTTGTTGGAGTAAGCAAACTAAGCTAATCTTACAGGGTAGTAGATACACAGGATAATATGAATTTAAAGTAGAACTGTATGCTTGCTCTTTTAAATTAGATTTAGGACAGATGCTGAGAAACTAAGACCCGAATTTGACCTCAGATTTGACCATTTCAGTAAAGAGAAATTAAATAAAAGCCATTTTGGCATTTAACATTTCAGGGTTTCTGGGGCCTAGCTATCATTCATATAATAGGAAATCAAAAAATAATAAAGTTCATTTTATCTTTGTCTTAAATGTAAGTGTCAGGAAAAGGAAGTTGCTGTTCATCAAAGAGAATAGAGTTAAAATAATCGAATTCTGTTGAGTATATATGTTATTTAAAGATGTATTGTACCTGATAATGGGTGTCATTAAGCATGGGCTAATAGATGAATCCAGGGATTATTTTATAAGGCATAGTAAATCTTTCTTACTTCTGAGTGTTAGTTTACAGCATCTCAAAGGTACCCAAATCTATTGTTTTAATATATAAAAATCAAACTACTTTTTATAGACAGTTTCTGTAACTGTCTTCCCTCTTAATATTTGATCAGGAGGCATCTCCCTGGTTAGTGTGGACCACAGCACAGTTGTCAGAGTTCACATGAGATGCTTCAGTTTGAAGCCAGTCAATGGCTGTTTGTGCTCTGTGGTGGAAGCCCTGGGTGATCCACTGGGAGGGAAAGAGGAGCTCCTTAACACAGGAAGAACAAGTGCTCTTCAATATCTGTCTTCCTAGTCTTGTTTCTCAGCCTGCTCTCAGTCCCTCAGGACCCTGGTGGTAGACTGTGCCTCCTTTCTCTTTTTCCCATAAATTGCTTTTTGGAGCTGCAGAAGTGAGCACTTTCAAATATACAGGACAACCTGTAGATTTTTGTGGAAATTCACTCCTCTTACTGATTACTCTGTGGTAAGATGAGGGTAAGTGTGAATATCTGGTCAGGTTTTTCCATTAGCAGCAAAGAATGCACAAATCCCTATGAAAAGCCTATGAAAGCCACCTTACAGATACCAGCTGTATATGACAAACTTTCTTTCTTTTTAAAAAGTCTGTAAAGTTGTAGTTTTCTGTTTGTATCTGGGCACTGCTGGAAGCATTTTCAGCTTCAGTTATCAGTCAGGCAGCTAATTTGTCTGGTGATCCAGTGGAAAAGCAGCAGGCACTACTATTTTCACCTTCAACCTTAACCAAATTGAAAAGTGTGCCTTCTTTCATGTACAAGTTTTTTACACTCTCATCTTGATGATAAACAAAGGAATCTTTTGAGGTCGCATCGAGAAATACAAGAATAAATGTGGAAATATGGACCAGAATCTAAAGCTTAGAGCCAACTGCAGTTCAAGAGCAAAAAAGAGGGTGATAAAGAAATCAACATCATCTTTTGGCAAAATAAAGGCTTATAAGCACTGGTGTTATCCTTTTTTTGTTTGTTTGTGTGCTCTTTTAATCTTACACAATTCCCTGTTTGGTCTTCCTTTTGCTTCCAAAGTGATATAGTTAGAATTCTCTTTAACAACTAAACCAAGCATTTTAATACATTATACTGGGAATGGGGTAAGGTTTTCTGAAAATGTTAGCATTTTTCTAAGGTAAAGGAAGGAAAGACTAGATTGACAACTAATTTAATAAATTAGATGTTTCCAAGTAGGTTGAACTTACAGGTATGCACTGTAGAGGAATTAGCTGAAGAAGTAATTGAAATTTTGTCATTTAAGATTGAAGAGTGTTGAAGAATGAGTACAACTCTGTAGCAAAGTTCAATGTCCTTTTTTAACCTACATTTAGAGAGAACTATGAGATTGTTAGCTCAACTTAATGCCCAGAAAGATACTAGAAAAAATGAGTTATGAAATATCCAGAGGATGATGTGTAGCAGGGATTTCTGGGGAGGAATCTGCACAACTCAAACCGGTTGGAGAGTAATTAATGCACAGCACAGGTCTGTAGATCCAGAAAACTCATAGACCCTGTGGGCATCAGTTGTCTTAACACGAAATGTCTTTCTGCTGGGAAGGATCTCTAGTCTGAGAAGAAATTAGCAATAGTTCAGCATCAAACCAAAAAGATATATTAACTGTAAGGCTTAAAATTGTTCTGATTAAAATTCATCATTTTCATTAACTATTCCATCGATTGACTGTTGAGTATGTTTATTGCAGTTTGCCAGTCTGAGAAGTGCTATTTGTACTGTGAAAGTCAGAATCCAGAATGACCCTTGAAAACTGAAAGGAACGATGCTAAAACTCATGAAGAACTGGAAAATTGGCCACTGTTATTCATGGGGAGAAGAATTTCCTTTGTTTCTTTACCCCTGGATGATGTAAACGGACATAGGATGTAGTAAGTGCTAAAGTTCTCCATTCTACAGAGCAGTGGTGAGGCTTGTGCTGGATCAGTGTGGTCAAAATTAGGTACTATACTTGAAGAGAAATGTGGACCAGTTGAAGAGAATCAGGAGAGAACACCAGAAGTTGCTTAGAAATAGAGAAGACATGAGAACAGGAACATTGAAAGAACTGAGTTTATACAGTGTAAAGAAAGTAAGATTAAGGCATGAATGGTGTTAGGAGTTATAAAATGCTGTTGCAGAAAAGAAATACTCTAGTGGGGAAGTAACAATCTTAAATTTAAGAGAGGGAAATTTAGGCCACGTGCTAGGAAAGGGTTTTGAGTAGGAAGAACAGAGAACTGCTGAAAAATGACTTAGGGGGCTTGTGGAATTTCCATTACTAAAGATTTTTAAAAATAGATGAGAAAAACTGAGAAATAACTAAACTAGAACTGATCCTGCCTCTAGGCAGTATTATGAACTAGCTGCATGATCCCACCCATCTCTATTTTCTATTACGTTTCTTTTTTAATCAAGTTACATCCCAAGGCTCCAATTACGTGCATTTCCACACTTCCTCCTCATGTTTAGGTTTTAGGAGGAAGCAGTCAGTCTCCCATGTTAATGACTAGACTTTTTATTTGTCTTACTCAAGCTATCCTCAGAAGAATCTTGATGCTACATACGTATGCCAGGCATCAGTTTTCACAGGGAATGGTTAAAAATGGGAGCTCTATGATCAGAATTAACAGTACTGAGTAGTGTTTAGTCATTCCATTGTATCCAAGTAAACCTCTCATTTAGAAATTAATTAGTTGCAGTGTAGTCAAAAATATTTGGAGTCTCTGAGCACAAGAGGGTAAATGGAGTTCTAAAATCTGGGTTTCCCTATTTTGATCCCCAGTAGGCTCCAGTAAGTAGCTGTTGGGTTTATTATTTATTATGCATTATTCATTGTGCCATCTCTTTTTATGATTCTGAAGTGATTTGTATGCTGTTGTAGAAGGTAGAGCCCTATTGTCTGTCAATGTGCATCTTGCTTGGATCTCATTTTATTTGTAAAAATAATAAAAAATTCTACATCTTAAACTCCTGGTCAAAAAGTTCCATTATTCCTTTCTGGAACATGGTCTTATATGAGGAAAAAAACATACCAAGCACATCTTTTCTATTATTATTTAAATTATTCCTTGGTATTATTTGGTTTGAATATTTATTAGTTTTTTGATAACTCATTAAATTATTCATAAAGGGTAGCCATACGGTTTGAGGGAAAAAGCAGTACAATGAAACCTTATTTTGCATTGCTGGCTTCTTTCATACAAACTATTCTCCAGTGCTTTTTTTTAGCAAGGGCTTGCAAGGTGCTGGGAACCTCTGTTGTATTTCTTGCAGCATCCCCTCCCTCTTGGTTTCAGTGGGAGGGAAGAACATCCAGCAGCTCACCATCCTGTGTGCCCTGGTGTAGTTTAGATGAAATAATAAATATCCTCCGAGTGAGATGGAAATGAAGAGGCAAAGGTCAGGAAAGAGAGATGTCATTTCCCATAAAATATGAAAAGTGTGTGAGGAATTACTGATGTAAAGAAAAAGAGAATAAAAGGTTGTTTTAGGTGATTTATGGGATTTTCTTTTGAATCCCTCAAGACTCCAAAGAAATAAGGGCAGTTGCTATACTGGCTGAAATATCCATGTGTATGTCAAGTGTCTGACAGGAGTCAGCAACAAATACTTGACAGGAAGGCACAAAACCTTGCAGTAAGCAGATTGGGGAAGGATTATTTTCATATGCAATGTCTCATTCTCATCTCTAATATGTATAGGTTTGCTTAAACCCTGAGGAATAAAATCTAGTTTTTACTCTAAAAGGTTTCTCATTGCTATAGGTATGCATCACTCAGCGTTCCTATTATCACTACACCTACAAAATTCTCTTCAGACATTTTGGCAGATACTTGGTCTCATCAACATTTTGCATCAGTGATCTTTTAGTCTGATTTTGTGTAGATGGATGCTTCTTTTTATAGCTTTTGAATTTGATACGTTCTGCTTTCATTGACTGTCTCTTCTCTTGTTTTGTGTTTTTGACTCATGGCTCACTCTTCTCTACTTGCATTACTATGACGACTACTAAAACCTAGAATATTTTTTGACCAACTGCCTTGTTATTAAGTTCTGTGCCTTATCTCTGCCAGACTGTGTAGTGAATTTGGCATTTTAATGTATCTGACTTCTTGTTTAATTGCACGAGTCTCTTGTGTAATACAAGTCCTTCGCCAAGACAGCCTGCTTAAAATATGAAATACAAAATGGGTCTCAGGAAGGGTCAGTTTTGGTGTTAATATTGTAGATCAGTGTGAAGCTTACTTGACTCTGAAGAGCCTGGATTTTAAAAAACACGATAGTCCAGTGTCCGATTATTGACCAATTTCTTTTTGTTTCCAGCTGAGCTGCCAGGATCATCTGCAATCAAGCTCTCCTCCTTGTGTGATCTTCCAGCTCAGCTGGAAGAATTGTACCAGCAGGGCTTTGTCTTGGCTGCTGTCCACCCTTTTGTGCAACCAACTGATGAAAAAGAGAAAACTCCCCAGGAACAAATCTTCAGGGCTGTGCTTATCAAGAAAACAGAAAGGTAAAGCACTTCCAGTGAACTGGGATAAAAATAGACAATGTGATTTCCTGCTGAGTTTTGACCTACATCAGGAAATTATAGCAGAGTTTACTGTGCAAGACTTGATATTTTTTCTTTTTTTCCCCTTTTTCCCCCCCTTTTTTTTGTGGGCTTGAATAGGCTTAACATGTTCTTCATGTTTACAATTTGTCTGCAGTTTGGCAGGCGACTTGGAGAATAACAAGTTGAAATATGCTCTGTATTTTGGGATGTGTTGTCATGAGAGGCAAACAAACAAGCCCTATGCATGACAGTTTGTGAGGATGGTCTTGTTGGTACCCTTTAAGAATTTATTAGATTAAATTATGGCAGAAGAATTGTTTGCTTAGAAAAGGCATATTTGGTGTTTAGATGGTTACAGTTAATGCAATTAATTTGAGAACTGTAGTACTAATGCATACTTCTTAAATTTATGTGTATACTTTAGGGCCTTCTTTCCTCTAAACAATACAAGTTCCATCAAATGTTTAGTCAGTGCAAACTCCGTAAATAAAAAGATTGCTTTCCTGCTTTGTTCACTTCTTAAAATGTATTAAGAATATTTTACATAATCAAAGTCTGAAGATGAATAAAGAAACAGGAATTCTGTTCTTTTATGATTTAATGTGATTTCTAAAATAGGATGTGCTGTTAAATAGCCCAGAAGAAAATGAAAATGTGGGTATTTGTAAACATATGATTTTGGTTAATGATTTAAAACCTAATTTAATATTATCTGACCACCCCCAACCTGTATTGTTGCAGCCATTCTCTACAGTTTCCTACATTACCTGCATTCCTCAGTTCAGCCCTTCTTACAATGACCAATTCTGAAGGCTGGCAGATAATTAAACCTCCATCTGCCAATCTTCTCTTTCTGCTGATGCTTGAAGGAAAGGATGTAGCTGGTTTATACCTCTATTTAAAAAGCAAACCATTCACCATTCAGTGTGCTGCAGCCTGGTAGCTGGTTGATAGAGGTTATGGACAGAGTTGAAATTCAGCCTCTGACCTGAGGAAAAAGCTCTGGGTTTTGTTAGCAAATATATATAGGCATTAGGTGTCACAGGAAATTTAAGGAGCTTCTAAAATAACTCTTAATTTACCTTGACTTGATTTTAGTTTTATTAATACAGAACTTCATTCTGGCTTGCCTGATATTGTTGTTTAAATGGCTTCCAGTTTTATGGTTAAAACAAAAAATGTTTGCCTGAACAGTGGACTTGTTGGGTGATGTTGGGCTGAGCTTGCATGATTTTGAGGCCTTGCCTTCCCTGCCTGCACAGTACCTTGCTGCAAGCTATGAAAGTATTTACATGCATGAATTTGTAATGCTAAGTGAGCGCTTAAGGGTCTCTGCTGGTTAGGGGTCTGAGGGTTCAGCCTCTTCCAGGTCTGAGCTCTGAAGACCTGTCAGGGAAGAGCAGCTTGCCTCCTCAGTGGGGTGATGTGGTCCTCAAGCCAGAGCACTCAGCGTGTCACTGCTCTCACGCTGTACCCTGTAGATTACATCTGTGCAGAGTGGCTGTGGGAGAGCACAAAACCTTAACTGCCTGCTCACTCACTTGGGTGCCAGTGTCACACACTTTGGACAGGTATAAATGACTGTACAAAACTGAATACAGTAGAGAGTCTTGAACCAATTATATTTCCTCTTACATTCACAGTCCCTGTCTCTGCATTCTCTTAGCTGTCATTTCTGACCGCCTAGGGGAGCGGAAGAGACGTGGTGAAGCAGGAAAAAAACAAGTACCAGGAAGGGAAATTGCATCAGTTTGATATTTCATGTAGCTTCAGTGTTCCTGAGTTTGGCTGAGAGTATGGAAGCAGCTTCTCCCATAGCGTGTGGGTGCAACAAATATTTGTATTGCTGAGTGTGATGAAGAGAGGTGGGTGTTGCACAGATTTCAGATGACTATGGCCTGCAAAGAGACCACCTCTATCTGAACTGCAAGTTTATGTCATTCCACAAGTGACTGGGGACTGAAAATATGTAACACTATGAAAAAAAAAAGAGACATACTGCTAATTTTTTTAAATTAACCTTTCTCTTTACACTGCTGATAATGATTAAATTATGTTTTTTCCCCTGAGGAAAGTCAGCTATCTTGCAGTCAAGGCAGTCTCTGTATATAACAGTTGAATTTTGGGGAGAGGTTGGGTCTGCTTAGGCTAAGATCAGATGAGTGTTTATTTCTGTCATAAGATTCTAGGAGTAAAAGAAGTCCAGCCACAGTTGTAGGATCACTAGTAGCATAATTTATGCTGTGGAGTACAAATCCATCCCTTTGGTGGTGGTGTTCATGGGGAGACAAGTGTCATAAAAAGCTCTGTACCTTGGTGTGGGGCCTCCTGGGCATTTCCTGCAGAACACCTGAGGCTGCAGGTCTTGCCTCACTGCAGGTGTTTCACTCTGCACTTCATCTGTCTGGCAGATACCAAGTGTGTTTACCACCTTCCTTTTTTTGTTCCCTGAATGGAGCAGAAGTGAAATTGTTGCATTAGTGCCTACAGTAATGCCAGTTCCATCTATACAGAGACAGAACTGAATGCTTGAATTAGTCTTTAGTTAATGTTGTGCATTAGAATTCGTGGAAACAGTACCTGTTAGTGTAATTTTTATCCTATTTTGCCATTGTCCTGTAGTTTCAAAATATTCCTAGTGAATTTGCAATGGCATTATCGTTAAGGTGACTTTTAAAGTCACTTTGATAGCTTTCTATTTAATCTGTTCTGGTCTCTCTGGCTTTGTTATCGTGGCTATGTAATCATTTGTGGTAAATATGGAAATAGGAGTAATTCCTGCTGTAGGATGTTTGAAGAAACACATCCCTAACATATATGGAAGCTGTACATGTTGAAAAACCAAGGGTTATCCACTGGAAGTGTTAGGGAAAATATGGAATTAAGGGACAGATTTTTTAAAAAATCAATGATGCAATTGTTTACAGTGCAAAACTCATCATGTTCAGTTAAAGTAAGTGAAATAAATATAGGACTATTTAATTCTTTAGAGGCACTGGGCATGAAGGTAGTCTACCAAGCTGCTAAACAACTCTGCCATTGCTCTCATTAAATTTAATATAATAAATATTTCTGTAGAATCTAAAGGCATGGTGTACACTAAACAGTTGATTGGAAAGTGCTTTGAAAGTTACATAGAATAAGAGTCGGATAAAAGAATAATAAATTAAATACTCTTTAATACTTTCTTTCCCTCTCTAAATTTCAGTGGATTTAACTAAAAAGCAGTTGTCTGGTCTATTGTCTCTGCTGAGTTCTGAGATACATGGGTTTCTTGAAGAAGAAATCTTGAAGAATCTTGTATCAGTTGTGCGAAGAAAAATCTTTGAGCACAGGTTTTTACAGATTTTTTTTTTCCTGAATTTAGGGAAGACACCAAGAGTGTAGCATAGGTGTGGCCTGCTGTCCATGCTAATGCTTGAGAAGAGCAGATTCACACTGATTTACACTCAGAATCTCAGGAAAGGGAATAAAAGCATGAACGTGTGGCAGTGGGTCTGCTGATGGAAGGGATGGGGGCAGGTCCATGTGTTTGGGAGGTTCTGGCTAACCAGGATGAGGAGACTAACATGAATGTTGCTTACATTCCCCTGAGGAACAGACATCAGTAGTTCTTTTGAGTGTGCAATAACCTTTTTCTCTGTGGCCTTTTATTTCCACATTCACTGTTTTTTTTTCCTTTAAGAATCTCTGTGCAGGTGTCTTGGGTGCCTTCTTATTTTGGACAGTTTGTGGCTATTGCAGGTTACCTGTTCCCTGCAGAGAAATTGCTAAGTCAGCCCCTGAACAAAATTGTAACAAAACCATAGCACAAAGAAGCTTTGACTTGTTCCCAGCAACCTGCAGTGTGATCCCCTTGTCTGGTATCATAAAGTTTCAAAAGTCAATGTTGCTTAAAATGTAGTGGTGTCCATTTCTAAATACTCAGCACTGGAGAGCAACCTCCATTCTCATTTACGAGGAAAGGTACAGGATCTGGACTAATAAACTCTCTGCTTATAATAGTTTGGACATGTTTGCAGGTGCTTCATTTCACCATGATAGAGAAGCGGGGATATAAATGATATTCCAAAGAATTTCTCTCCATTGTTCCTTCTATGTCTTAGGACATACCTTCTACAGGTTTTGCCTTCAGTCAGTAAAGCAACCAACAGGGAAACATTGCTCTGCAGAAGTAGACTAAGTAGTATAATATAACCTTTTTTTTTAGAGTTTCTAAATGTTCTAAATTTTTATGTTTACCTCAAACAGCTTTGCAGCTGTTTTCCCTGTCTGCAAAATAATGAGTTGTCAGGTGTTATAGAGATTCATTTGATGAGGTGATTCCAATTCTATTTCTGTAATTCCTTTATCTGTTAGTCCTGACAAAATGCAAACTGTCATCACTTGGATAACAAGAACTCTGTTTATCTGCAAAGGAGTATGACAGACTGAGTTTAAAAGTTTAATAGTAAATCAAGACTTTGATTCCTGATTTTGCTGGTATTTCACTTTGGTGTTTTCACCAAGTAGGTAATATATTGTATCGCTGCAAAGTAGGTACTTTGCTTCGGTACAATGTATTTTTATTTTGAATATAAACGCGTAAATGTGTGTGTGTGTCTGTTTGGTTTTCATGTAGGATTTAAGCTTGAAGATGAGAAATGTCTGAATTTCTGAGAGTTAGGATCAAACAGGTTTGTGTGCAAATGCAGTGTGTGGTGTTGCTCTCAGCAGGCTGATTTCAACTTAATGAAAAGATAATATTTATTCCATGGCCAAGAGTCAACAGATATCTTCCTTTAGCTCAAAGGACAATGGTTTGAGTTTTGAAGGCTTGTTATTTGTTACAAGTTCAAAGAAATACATATTTCCTCACAATAACTTTTAACAGTGACCCAAAATAAATGTTCTTTCATCTGTATTCTGAAAATTATAAACACTGCACATTAAAGATGCTTGTGCATCAATACATGCTCAGACTTTTCTCGAGAAACTTTATATATTGTTATTTTTAAAAAAGTTTATAAATTTTACTAACAAATAATACATATTCCAGTGATAAGGTTTCCTATAGTAAAGAAAATGTTTAGGTAAAAACATTTAAACAGTGTAACATGGGTTAGACTTGAGGCTCCCAGGATGTAGTATACCTGCTTTTATTTTTATAAAAAACTGTGTTTTTTTGGCTGGGCATCATAAAACCTATGGATTTTGAGTTGTTGAGTTCTTGGTTTTCAGATACTCTAGTTTTGCTGGATTTTTAACCTGAAATTGTAGAGATACCAGCTGCTCATGTCCACACTTTGGTGTGGTTTTATTGTTTTTTGTAATGTAGGCCAGTTTGTTGTGGATGTACAGTTCTATTTGAATGGTAGAGCTATTCCTGTGTAGTGGAGAATCTCAAAACTGCGCTTGCATTCTTAGCATCATCTTAATGAAATGGTAATTTTAGAGTGTCTGTGCAGTTTACAAGTGTGTTTTGGCTTGCTGAGCTCATAGGCATAGGGAACTTCAGGAAGATTAGGACCAAATGTTGGCTTCTTGTATCTGAAAAGGATTGGAAATGCAGCTTGTAAGGGACACCAAGTTGTCAGCTTTAATAGTTACTGTGTGAGTTACTGGTTCTGCACAGCTGGTTATGGTTTTTCTACCACGAAAGGGTGCTTAACAGCAAACAGCTGTGCAGGAAATGGCAGCCTAGTGAAACAACCATTGTAACGGATTTCTGCCCAGTGAACTTCCAATTATAAGGTAAAATCTTGTTTATTCTGTGTATAATCTTCTTGTTGAGTGGCACTAGAAAACCTGTTAAGGATTCAGGATGACATTTTTGGAAGTCTGTCACCCTGAGCCCTTTCCATGTTGGTGAAATTTGAGGGTACCCTCTACCCCCACCCTGCCAGGCCAGCACATGCTGTCCCTCTGCTCAGCATCAGGTGGACTGAAATTCCACCTCAGCTTCTTGCCATCCTGTGATTAAGGTTGTCCATGGTGAGCACTGAGGGTACCTACACAGTGGCAGAACAACCATTCTTCAGTAAAATTGTTAATGATAAACAAACAATGTATAACAAAGAAAAACAAACGAAAGCCCAGGGTGTGTTAGGTTGCAATGAAGTTTCCTGTCAATCTCCATGGCCAAGGAATGGTTGTCCTGTCCTGGGGTGGGAGGAAGGAGGCTGCCCTTCCTCACTGCAAGGAAAGTGCTGGTGTTGTTCACACTGTCCCTTGTGTTCCCTCTCTGGCATCCCAAATGTGTTACAGTGAGTACAGGGTGTTGTGGTGAGTCTGGATGTAGCAGCTTCTCCAGTTCATCCCGGCTTCCAAGGAGGGTGCAGCATTAGTGTATCCAGGTGTATCTTTCAGGGCTGGACCTTTTTAAATTAACCCAGTGATTTTTTTTATCAGAGGAGTAAAGGTGATACAAACCCCCCAAATGTTTGCGGGAACGAAGGGAGGAAGATTCAGTTTTCCAACTTAGGAGGACAAAAAGAAAAGGAAGAACTTGCTGACTGTGCATCCAGAAGAAAAGGAAGATCTTTAGAACTGCTGGAGCTTACACATTCTTTGGACTAAACTGATCTCAGCATTTCTCCTTCTCTTCTGCTTTTTTGTTGAGAAATATTTTATGATGGGAAAGAGAAAATCAAGTTTACATAAAACCATTGCTTTAATTTTAAAATATTTTATACGTTTGGACTCCCAGTAAGATCCTGTGCTATAAAATTGGTAAGGGACTCCAGGGTATGGATTATTGGGTTATTTCTCACAATTGACATCAGTCCTTTTTGAAAAGAGAGCAGAGGAATGCAAGTGCACAGAGCTGTGCTCTTTGGAATTTTTCTCTTGCTTCTGGGATCTTGATAGATGTACTTTTTATGGGAGTCCTATTTCATAGTTTCTAATGAAAGTGGCCCTAAAAGTAGTCCCTTTAAATTAATAAAACTAAAACTATATTAATTGCTATTAATACAGAATTTATCTGTACCTATAATTATCTACTTCTCTATGGCTATATTAATAATATTCAAAGAGTTTAATGAGAGACTTTTATGATATTTATGAAATACTTTGTGGTACATGTATGAAATGCACTGTTCATTGCATAGAGACTGGAAACAATTCCTTGCCCACCTAGCTTTGCTCAGAAAATTGTTTTTGTGGTCTGTGACATCCACAGGTATTTATTATTTTCACATGAAAAGCTATGGCTCTTGTTCTGTTTGTTTATTTTTGACAGAATAACAGGCTTCTAAAGTTTTCCTAAAAAGGTTAAAACTACCAGTATAGACAAAGATTTGCTTTTAACATATACAGACATAATTTACTTGAGAACATGGAAAAATACTTCTTGGAAATACAGAGTGCTTCTATTGGAAGATTTTAACTAAGGATTTTATGGCCTTTAGTAAGATCTGTTAAGTGTGTTCTGTAAAATAATGTTCTTAACAGAATGCAATTGTATTTGATGCCATTTCTTTCATGAGCCCTAGTGCAGAGGTAGCCCCCAAACTGTTAGAGAAGGAATTATGTCCATCAAATACTTCCAAGCAGCAAGTGTATTTTAAAGTAAGTGCTTCTTAAAGGAGTTAACCAGGACATTTTAAGCAGCTGTAGTAATAATCACTATATTTTTATGGATATAATCTGTATGCCAGATAACTCTTACTCCTTTCAAAGAGGTTGGAAGCAGGTCTTCAAGAAATTGCTCAAAATCAGAGCTCAGGGAGCTGTTCAGGGGGAGGAATTAGGAGAGAGTGGTTCAAGGCCAGCTTCTCTCTTCCTTGTACCTGTCTATAAACTTTACCAATATAGGTTGAAAAGGATTTATTTTTTCAGGTAACCAGGGGATTTGAACATTAAAATACAGTCTTTCTAACTCTTTCAGAGTAATTAGAATAGTGAGTTTTCATGTGGGTCACAGTAGTGCCAGGGTTATGAACAGCCTTTGCCAAATGGGTGGGCACAGAAATAGCATGACACATACTTAATTTCTTGGATTTGATATCTTAACTTTGATTCTGAGCTGTAGTATTTTACAGTCCCTGGGAGGGGAGTGGCTTCCTCAGCTGGGCTGGGAGGGAGCTTCTGTCCAAGCAGGGAAATAGTGGAAATGTTTGTTCCGTGCATTTGTCGAGTTTTGCAGCTGACCCATTAAAATGGGATCGGTTGTCTAAAAAGGGCTCGGTTCCTTGGTGCCTGTTGCTGGTGACACTTCTGGTTTGTAGTTATACAACAGCCAAAGCACTGGAGAGTTGTTTTTGCTCCACTTGATGTTGTATGGACTTGACTTTGCAATATTGAGTGGCAGTTTTGATGTTTTTTTGATTTCTTGAGCATTAGAGAGCCCTAGTTCCAATTATTTCTGTCTGGAACATGGCTAGATAACATCAGGGGTACTTTTCCTGTTAGTCATATTCAGATTAAAAAAAAAAAAAAGTATGTCTGGTTACGAGTTCACTAGCAGGGAGGCTTTATAAAGTTTATTTTTATGTTCTTGAGTTCATCTGTGGCAGAAAATCTGCACAGAACAGATTCTCTTATCTAGGACTTTAGAACAGCAAAAATGGTTGTCTGCAGTACATGTGTTGTCCCTCTCAAAATTATTTTTTATTTTCTTGACAAAATTGTTTTTGCTGCCTAAATTTATGTGTGCCCACTGCAGAGGAGTAGTGCTGAAATACTGTTAGTCCCCCAGTAGTGACCTGTGTAAATTTTATAGAGATGTTTGGAGAATTTTCATGAACACCAATGCTTTGTTAAAATTTTTGTCCAGAATGAAGTAGAGAATGGAACCACAGGTTATAAGAACCTAGAAAAGCGGGGGAAAAACAAATAGGGAAAGGACTTCAGTGTTACCAAACAATCCACAGTCTGCTACCACCTGCTCAGGTATGAGTGGGATAAGAGAAATGAAGTGATAGTGTGGCCTGTGTGAAGTGGGAGGATCAAATATAGGAACTGCCTGCAGTATTGCCTAGGAAACCCTGCCAGTTTGCAGTCAGCAGCCCACGCGCCGCACGGCTCCGGGGAGCTGTGACTGTCTTGGGAAAGCCCCTGGGACCATCTGCAGCTGAAGTGTGTTCTAGTGTCACACAGTCCCAGCCCCCAGAGCAGGCCTTTTGCACAGGCTGGCTTTTGCACACATGGCAAGCCTGCCAAGCCCCTGTCTGGCTGTTTTGCTGCTTCCTCAGCACTCCCAGTTCAAACTTCTGTATCTTTCTTCCTGTCCTCTAGGTACCCAGGCATCAAACAACTGCTGGCCAGGATTAGTTCTTCACTTGGAACTAGATCTTTTGATTCTCTGGGAAGTGTTAGATAACTGCTTTGTTACTAATCCCAAGAATGACAGGTTAGCTTTGATTTTTAATGTCCTTCCACGTGTTCTTCTAAAAAACTGAGAAAGTGTGTAATTGTCTAGATATCCTCTATTGATCAGGTATATCAGTTTCCTTTCATAGGAGTCTGGAGGAGATGGAAACTGCCTCCAGTAGCACTGCCTACAGACTGTTTCTGGAGATCATTCAGTATAACTTGCAAACATTCCCCTGGCATATTTTGACCAATACCTTATTTCCACAATGCTCATTTTTTCAGCAAATGCATATGGCAGATGCCATTTGCTTTGAATTATTTTAGGAGTTAGTCTCTTCTGAAAGAGAAGGGACTTGAGACACAGCTTTACATTTCTCAAAAACAAAACATAAGGTAAGACTGAAGGTTAAACTATTTTGGTTAGCCTCTGATTTTAGATGTTGACTTGGAATCATTCTAGATAAAGAGAAGGGGGTTCTTTTAATTGCTGTCTGAAATGCAACTCTTATCAGGCTGCCCTGTGGGGCACAGAGCATCTGTCAGACCATTGCATTGGAACCTTCTTTTTGTATATCCTGAGTTATATCACCTGTGCATCTCCTTGGTGTTGGCCCTAGATGCCAGGCTGCCAAAGTGTTTCTTGGACAGAAAAATAAATTTGGAAGTCCCTGAAGCATCCCACCATCCACAGTCAGTGTGTGATCTGCTCCCCCAGCATGTGGGTCCGATACTGTAGCTGCCACTTGTCAGAACTGTATGGGAGCTCAGTGGGAGGAATGTTTTGGAACCAAAGTTTTGTCTGATGTTTAGCTCTCCAGGAGAAATGCTTATAAATGGGATGTCTGAGCATCCAGTTGTAACAATAGAAATTGATCCTTCTTTTCTGTCTGCCTCTTTAGGTCTTCAAAAGGTGACGTCAATAGTGAAGGATATGTCTTGGAGGTAGAATGCTGCTCCTCTTTAAACAACCTTTCAGAGAAAAAGGAGATCCCTGATTTTATTAAGAAAGTGAGTAAAAAGTGGGGGCAAACCCCAAAACATAGTATGCTTTTATTTGCACTATAAATACTGTTTCTAGTTCTGTCAGCTTGGCAGTAGGAATATGTATCCCTTGGACAAGATGAAGCACTGCGCTAGAATTTGGTGTTTTGTAATTTTAAGTATCTTAACAGCAGTTATACTTCTTGAGAGAAACAAGTTTGATCCTGTTATTATTAGAAAATTATTTGTAGTGTCACAGGAGAATGACCTCCCACAGATGATATCAATGTAGAAGATGGTCCTGTAATGTACAATATTTTATGTTGAAACAATATATAGAGTTTCCATTTCAGTGTCCAGATACCCTATTGGATATTACTTTACCTAAAAGGCCTTTTACCTCCAGGGAAACCCCCAGATTTAAGTTTTGTTTCAGTATCACATAGTGTTTGATAGAGTTGGTACTGCTAACCTAAACACTTCCACGAACCAGAAGAATGTTACTTTCAATTAAGTATTAAATATATACTGGAGAATTTAAAGAGAACACTGCAATTCTTTATCTATTGCCTTTTTTAAAAAATTATTTTTGACACTATAATATTCTGCCAGACCAGAAATTAGCAGGTTATGTCCATTTTAGTGAAAACAGATTCAGATTGTGCTTGTTTTAAATTCTGCAGCATCTGTTGTGTCTTTCTGCATGTTATATAAACCAGCACTGAGTAGTGTATTTATGTAGCCACAGGGTGTGAGTAGGCATGCTCCCCTAGCTTCAGTCCATTTGCAGTGATAATAATGAAGAAATTTTTAGGATAAACTACAGCACTTTATGAGCTGATGGGGACTCAGCTTGGCAGACTACACTCGTCTTCAGTCTTTCATTTTTACTGTGAATTGTAAGAACTGGATTAAAAATAATGCAGCTGTAACTATCTGACACTTAAAGAGATATAGATTTTGGTATCAGAACAAACTGAAGTTTTCTGAACACATAACAATATTCAAAAATTTGAGCCCAAATTTTGTTTCAGGTTGAACTGTGTTATTACACTATTACTCTGATGTTATCTTGGATAACATTGGATAATTTCAATATATTCACACTTAGGGAAAGCTGGTGTAGTTATTGTGTACCAGTTTCAGCATGTTTGATTTTGTTCTGCAGTTCTTTGAGTCAGAGTAGAAATACAGGCATAACTGTCACAACTGGTAGCAAAATTGTGCATCATTGAAACAGAAAATTTCTTTGCATTTGTAACTTCAGAAGGAGAATGGGTAACACGAAAACAAAATGACAATCCAGGAGTCATCTTATTTCCATAAATATCCAATTCTGAGACTCTTTAGAATGCTTTTCTAGACATGGAAATGTTTCTGTTGATAGAAGCCATTTGATTATGGGTTTATGAAGGTCCCTTTTTGAAAGATAATGATTTAAATATTAATACCTAGAATATATATTTACTGTTTCTCTGTAGGTTGGGTATGTTGCTCATCCTCAGATGTTATTTGATGTAGAGAAATGTGAAGTTCTTTGAAGCTGTTGCTGTCAAGTGCATGCTGTGTCATTGTATCTGATTATACACATGGTGAAAGTCTCAACACTTTTATGTAAATCTAACTCAGGAAACAAGACTCGTTTAGGATTAGGAATTAATTGTCATATTAACTAATTTGTATGAGCAACAAAAATAACCATTGCTTTTAAGGACATATAAACCCGATGTTTACAAACAAAATAAATGGAAAAATAAAGGATGTTCTTCAAACAAAATAACAGTGTTAGAGAAGGGAATTCCTTCCTTTAAAAAATGAACAGCCTTATAATTCTTCTCAAACTGTAGAATACAATTGAAGTTAATAGAATGTTTTAATTGAATAGGGAAATCCTTTATCTTTTCATAAGCTTTTCATAGCAGAGCCTTTTAGCACAGGTTTTAACATCTTACTGTATTTCAAATTAGTGTATTTAAAAAACCTCAAACCAAATAGAATAGCCATGTTTTCAAAACAGAATAAGAAGTAAAAATTTTCTCCCTGAGCTTTAAAAAAAAATTCCTATACACCGAGAAAATTAATTTCATTAATTTTATTGTGCACTGCTGAGCAAGTATGACTTACCTTGGGCTTGAACAAGGATGCAATTTTAATAACTTTTCTGAATTGACTTTTTGTTGCATTGAAATTGTACATAATATTGAATATTAACTGCTTCCTTCTGCTAACACAATACAATTTTGCAATGGCATACAGCATAGGTAATATGTGCTTTTTTCTTCTGTAACTCCATCTAAATGTGTAACAAGGAGATTATTTCACCTGGAGAATGCTTCTTGCTCACTGAAACAAAGTGCCTCAGTACAGTGTTGACTATAAAACATTTAGGAAACGCCAGAGAAGACTCTCTGGTCAAACCTCTGTTTTGTTGCAGAGATCTTTCTGTAGTGCTGGACTTCGTCCCAGTTTTCCAGTCTCTGCTGCTTTTCTGCTACAGTTTCTGGCTATGGCAAGACAGGGAACATTTAAATATTGGGGACATGATGTTGCATAGAATACACTCTTCCTGTACTTTAAAATCATGTCGACATCACCACACTTGGCTTGTTCTTTGATATCTACGTGGCTTTAGTGCGACTTCACCTGTCCTAAAGAGCTCAGACAGCCCCATGGTGTCTTTGATAAATAATTTGTGGGCAGTGAAATAAGTAACTAAACTGTTGTGTATGTATTGTACTGCTGTATTGGTGTTAACACTCGAATTTTTAGCTCTCAGGCTAAACAGAGATTAAAGATTTGCTCATCTGCTTTTTAATAAGCAAAGCTAACTTTTGAACTTTTGATCACTGGGGCTCAGATCATTCTGAAATTGTTGAAAGTAGAGATGTTACTTCTAAGATACCATATTTTGTAATGCTTAGACTTGTGTCTCATGTCAAATAGGGTAGCCTTTAATTACTTCCTTAGTTGCTTTTTGTTTCTGTGTATCCTGTTATAATTTTTTCATCTGAGAGTGTTCTCTGGACACGTAAGAGACAAGTAAGGGAAGGAGGAGCTGGGCTGGCATCCCAAGTAAAGATTTATTTTGGACACACAATCATATGTGAATGCCAAATATATTTCTCATGACCCCTGTTTTCTGTATCAATCTGAGGTACTGGTGTAGAGCTGTGACAGGCAGAAGGTTCTACTCCTGTGTTCACATCTTTGCCATGTTGGTGACAGGTTAGGAAATGGAGGATTCATTGTGTACCAAATCTCCCCAGTTTTGACTTCTTAAAATTTAGGAAGCACATCTTTGGGTCCTTGGTTATCTCCTTAATCACCATCAGAGGGAATTCTTGTACGGTATCTTTTTTTTCCACCATTGCAGGATTCACATTTCTTGTCCCTGTGGAAGTAGGAAGCATAATAAGCACAGAAGAGCATGGTTTAAAAATGGCACAGCTTAACTGAAATCCAAATGAGGAATCTTCCTTTTGTGTTTTTGGCTAGACATGGATCTCTCCCTGCTGGTCTGTCCTTACTTGCTTCAGAAGTGAGTCTAATTTCTTCCAGCAAACCTAAGGCAGTACAGATGAGTAATTGGTTCTGCATTTTCAGAAGTGGACTGGTTCCACTTGTAACAGAACTGCCATCGTGAAACACCTTTGTAATGCTTATTGTGCCATGAAATCTGCTGGATGAGGCAGTGTGTGTCAAATCTGCTCATTGCTGTTCCCTCTCTTTTGTCTTGGTCAAGTTCAGTGAGAACAAATCATTACTGCTGGCACCAAAGCTGCCAGTAACATATCACTCCCTTAACTGATCCTTGGAACAGCTTCTATAGTCCAAAGCACTCTACAAATAATCTTGACTCCTGCAGATGCAGTGGCTTTGCCAGTAAGTTTCTTGACATTTATTTTGTTGCCTAGTGATAGCATTGCTGGGCCATGGAAGCCTCTCAGACATGAGTGGGACCCCAAGGAGGAATCTGCCAGCAGAATACATTGCAAGGATGCTGCCACCCATGTACTTGATCAAGAGTGGGCCTCTGAAAGAGTGACCCCCAGTTCTCTCTGGTACCAAGGAGAGTTGAGCAGAGAATTGCCTTATTTTGAAGGAAAGGCTGTACAATACTACTTGTGTGAAGAACTCTTATCCTGCATTGCTGAAAGGATCTACTGTATTTGAGCCCTCTTGACAGTTTTATGGAAAAGTAAATGTTACAGAAATAAAACTGGCATGAGGTATTGATATGTTTCAAGTGTTAGTGTTATGCACTGGAAATTAATATGCATTGCTAAACTGTAGTTGAATTCAGTGTGCTCCTGAGGGGCGAGACATTTCTTGGATCAGTTTGATGCCCCTGCCCATTATCTGCCCTCTCTCCATTGAAGGGAGCCTCAGGCAGGAGACTGGCTAAATGGTTGGAGAAGGAACTGCTACACCCCCTGAGAAACTACAGGTCACTCTCACTGCATGTGTCTCTACTTGGGTGATTTAATTAAAATACTGAGAACCTTCTTTTCCTGCTCTCTTGATTTTTTTCCCTTCCATTGATCTGTATCTGTTTCAGAGTTTTCAGAATTACTGCTCTCTTAGCTCATGCACATTGTTTTCTGGAGAGTCATCTGTGTTACGATTCTAATTCTAATAATTCCATGGAAGAATTTTTGTGTTAGTGTTGCTCTTAAAAGACAAGTTAATTGTCCAGTTTCTTTTTAAGTTGCAAAGATAGAAGCAGACTTGAAGTATTTAGGAGGACTTCTGTTTCTCCTCTGAAATAACAGCTATATATCTATAGAAATTTTCAAGAGCTTTTAAAATTTTTTCCGTAGATATTTCTAGCCAAGGGAGTGATTCACCTATTTTCTACATATTTACTCACATCAGAATGAACATTTGTTTTGTGTGATCAAAACAAGGGGCTTCACATACCCGAATTTTGTGTGAAAGCAATATGAAATGATTTTGAACTCTCAGCTTCTGAGTTTTTAAACTCTTTTCAGCATTTAATTAGGAAATGGCAAGAGGATGTGGAAGATGAGAAATATATCAATGTCTCCATAATAATATGTATTTATATTATTTTTTTTTTGTTAACAGCGTGGCAAGGAAATGAGAAGACAAAAGTCTGCATTTTCTTAGAAAATAATGAATGTGAAAATTACTGATATTATAATTTTTTTTGTTTATAAGATGAAGAATAATAAGAAAAATGCTGAGGTTCATATAGCTGTTCCAGCATTTGTCATATTCTTATCTCTTTCATTACTTATTCTTCATCTCTTAATCTTTACATTGAGATTTATTTTTTTAAAAGGAACAAAGAGATGCAGCTTATGTGTTCTTAGGAACACTAGTTCTTGGTGGATTTTTTGGCTCGGATGCTGCAGTCTTACAGTGTTCTCTTTCGTGAAGTCTGCTTTTGCTTTTTTGGTACCAGGGGTCTTTAGATGGTTGTTGTAATCCTAAGCATTATTCTTTATTTTACATATGTTTTAGCTGGTCTATTAGAAGTTTCCTGCAGGGTGTAAAGTCAGAGCAGGTGGCAGTAAAAGAGAAAAGGGGAAAAAAATGAGTCTTTAATATTGCACAGAGGTTTGTTCTTCAAATAAATAAGCAGTTCAGATTTATCTCTGTGGCTAAAAAATGACCCTTCTAGAGTCCTGTTTATTACTTAGGATTATTTACCTAGATATGATCTCAGTCTCTTCCAAAATAATTTCCATCCTTTAAACAAACCCAAAAAGTCCCACCACAAAACCTTCACTCTCCAGGGTATTTGCAAGAGAACAATACAACATTATTTCTTTAGTGGGTTGTAATGAAAACCATTGCTGAGCACTTAGCTGACAGCTTTGTTTGCTGCATGTTTTCAGTGCAAACAGAGCCCCTATTTTATTCTTTAAGCATTTGGATGTTAGCAGTAGATATGGTCATGAAGCAGAACTTGCAACTCAACATCAATAGTTCAGCTGTTTGTAATCTGCTGTGATAATATTTATTAAAGTGCATTTTGTTAACATTTTCTAAGTGTATATATAACAAGAGATGGTAAAAAATAGCATATACTCTATTTTAAACAGCCTGGTGTGAAGGGAAACATCTGTTTCTGCTTAAGCTTCTTTCAACTTTGTGTTCTTTTGACTAAGCCCTGTAAGAGTGGTGTTGATATATATCTTCCATGGACATTGCAAAACTATTTTCAGGATTCTCCCAGGAGCCTGGTAGTGCTTTTATAATCCTTTGCCCCCAGCAGCTTTCAGAGTCATCCCCTTGCTCAAGATAAAAATAGATATTATAAAGTATGTAGTTGATATTTTTAATCATCCTACTTCTGTCTGGTGGGAAAAAATAACTTTTTAAATAACAATAACTATGATAATGTTTTATACTGTGCTAAAATAAATGACCAGCTAATTGTAATTTTGGCTACAAGTAACAAATTACTTGATGAAACAACGTGATTTTAAAGAAATGCTCTTCAGTTGGTATAAAAATAAAAGTATTCCCTGAACATTAAATGTAAAGCCTATAAGTTTGAGACAGAATTCCTGCTTTTTAAAATACTCCTGTTGTCCTGAAACTTATTTGTTTTCACTGCCTAGAACAGAGACGGTCTAAAATCACTCAGATTGAATCACATTATTGCTAATTATTAAAATGATTTTCAGATACAGCAATCAACTACACGCCTCTGTAAATCTTTATTTTCCCCTTGCTTATGTTCACCAGTTAGTGTAGGAGTTACTCTCAAAAGATTCCTGCACAGAACATGGTCGGCATTTTGGAAATGCCAGTTCTCTAGAGCAAGAGCTTGGGGCACAATTTCTACAGACTTATTTTTAAACTGAGTATCAAATATTTGGGTTGAGTGAGCATAGCTGGCTGCTCTCTAGTAGTTGTTCCCAAGTCTAAAACAAATTGTAGGGAATAAATTAAATTATGTGAATAATTTCAAGACTTTTTTTTCAGAGTTAAGGGAAGGGTGGGAGTATGCAGGTATATTATGTAGCTTTCGGACAAGTGCCACACTCCCTGAATCTTTGTAGCGTGTGGCCAGCAATGTTCACTTTTTGCCTTCAGTGAAGAAACAGGTGCTAAAATGAGATGATTTGAGAAGAATCAACACACCCAGGACCACAGAGGATGAGACTAGTTTCAAGACCTGTCATCTGATGAAATATGCTGAAAGGAGCAAGTGTACTTGCACCATGCTGCGCTGCATGTTTAGCATGGTTATATTGTTCTCAGGAGTGAATACCATGCGAGCTGGAGAAGCATTTCAAGTTGTTAATCTCACCCCTTTCTTGGTTGGAGTAGCAGGAGATGTATAGCTTACTGTGATTTAATATCTCCTGCAGCACTGCCTTCAGATCCCACCTTCTGTTTCATTCAGCACAGCAGCAAGTTGCAGTAGCTGCTCGCTTCAGTACATCCCTCCCTGTGCTGTTTGCAGCCTTCAGGTCCCTCCTGCAGAGGCCACTACCAAGGAACATGTTGTAAAACTTCAAAGCTTGCTTTCTTGCCCTGTTTTCAGTGCCTTGCTCCCTACCTTGTTCTTGTTCTAGTTCTTCTGCCTCTGCCACAATTGCAGTGAAATCTTAAAATGGCAAATCAATGCTTTGGGATTATGGCGGCATTTTCCAAGGCATCCCTCGAGTGTTTTATCCCTCATGGCCTATTTTGATGTAATTGACAGTGAAAATACTTGATAATTTGAAAACTTGAATGCAGACTGGGATTTCAGTTTCTAAGAGCTACATTCATATTTGCTTCTTTGTATATGAACGTGAACTATCTATCTCTATCTAATGTGAACTGGGAAAGGTCAAAAATGCGTGAGAAATACAGGCTTAAACAAAGGAGCATTTCTAGTCAGAAAGGTTGCATGGTTTGGAAAGCAGTGACACAGTCCAGAGTAATAGGATAGAAAAATGATGAGCAGTTGGTATTTTGATGAGTAGTTGCTATTTGATTAGCAGAATTGTCTTTTTTTTTGTAATGTGTTATTAGAGATGCAAAAATACCAAAGTTTCAAAAGTTCTGAGTCATATAGAGAGAACTAAATCCTCCTTTAGAACATTGGCTAAGCTTAGTTAAATATAAGCAGTAAACTCTTGATGACTGTTCCTGTCTTCTAAGGAAGGAGCATGTGAGACCTATGGAAAATGTAAGAGGCAGACTAAAAGCCTGTCTTAATTTTAAACATCTGTTTCCATAAATGAGCAAACTAGGAGGGGGATGTGCAGTATTTATGATGAAACATGTTCTACTTAATATTAATGAAGGAGGACAGAGTTGGAAGACTGTAGGCTTGAGCATACTTTTCCAGTTCTAACTCTTGGCATGCAGTACATAGCGTTCTCCTCAAACCACAAGATTGTATTTTTTGCATTAAGATCCCTGGTGCTGTCTGTTTTCAAAGGAGATTAGCTTGAACCCTAAGAAGAAGGTAGAGAAATGCACTGATCTGGTTTCTGGTGCACATTATGACACCTGATGCCTTTAACATTGTTCTTTTAGAAACAACAACTAAATAAACAGACAGACAAGCATTTCTTTTACTGAAACAGTTCACACTTGGTTTAAATAGACAGCTCTGAGCAAAATGAACCAGCTATTGTTTGCAAGGCCATATGTTTGGCCATCAGTAGGATTAAGTAGCAGCCTTTCCCAGAGTTCACAGCAGAGCTAACTAAATGCATCTGACCATCAGAAAATCGGTTTCTTGCTCACGGAAAATGCCTTTTTCTCTAAGAGCATTTTTGATGTGTGAACACTTCATAAATTGTTTCTGGGTTTCTATGAAATTCTTTCAGTACCTTGTTATATTATGAACCATCTAGCAAACCTACAATTGAAATGTTCAGTCCCAGTGCCTGAGTTTTGAAGGTGTTTTTTTCCAGGTCATCAGGAAGTGTAAGCCTTGACACCATTTAGAAGTGCTGTAAACTCAAGTGCCTTGATGACATTAGTAAAACTGCTTTTTCTCCTCTCATATCTCCAAAATGTCCAGCTCCTGGCATTAAAGAGTTAAGAGAACCTCCTAACACTTACTAAATAAATTGTTAGAAACTCTTATCTGGGAGAGATCCTCATTATTAAAATCCTGTATGTTGTTTCACATTTTTATTGATTTTGGTGGAGTACTACCCTGAGCTTGCTGGAAGTGTTTGATTTTCTGTGTGCCATCCCACAGAGATGTGATCAGGATCTCCTTCTAAGCAATTGCTGAAGCTGACAAAAGTGTATTCTGTTCAGCATGGGATCTATATCCTTGAGTTTCCATATTTATAAGAGTACCATCATGCTTACTGTCAGTGGAAGATTATAATGGAGCTGACAATGGAACAAGAAATGCAGAATCATAAACATTATGTGGGCTGTACAATGGACTTGCCAAGTGTCTTTATTCAAAATAGATTTGAAAAGAGAACCTGTATGTGACTGTTCAAAATGGGCTTTTGAACATGGGTTCTCTCTCACATGACTGTGAGAGCTGCAGAGTAAAACAAGTACTTTCCAGAAAAGAGGATTTCATCATTCAGCCATGCTGTTGCCAGGCGTGGTTTTTCAGATGTTTAATTTAGACTGTCAGCCATTTTCTAATTAGGGTAGGGAGCCTTCAAGAGAACCAGAAATATTTAAAAAGATGGGACATAAATTGCTACATCAATGTAATGTTTGGTGACACTGCTTTGTGCTGCTGATGGCTCCTTTTCTTCCAAATGCAGTATAAAAATAGCGGTCAGGCAGTTGCGAAATAAACAATAACACTTCCCAAATGTTAAGAATGTTAACACAAGTGCCCCAGCTAAAATTCAATTAAGGTTGTGACATCAGGGTTGGACACGATGCTTGTTCCTATTCCTTCTAAAGTTTGTGGGAGATTTGATATTTATTTCGCAGACAGCAAAGGCTAGATCTGTCATTTTTTTTTTCCCTCGGGGAAAATGCCAGGTTTCTAATCAAGCAAATTATAGGGATGACATTAAATTCTTTAACTGCTTTGGCCCTCTGTACACATGAAATTTCACCCCCTTCTTTAAGCAGATTCTATTTTTAAACGACCATAAATCCAATTTGTTGCAAGCCAGTTGCAAATGAATTTGGATGTACCCACTTGGGGGTTTATCCAGATTGAAATAAATGAGTTAAGTTCTGCTTCTGTGGTTGAACAATAACATCTTTTGTGATGGAGATCTGGTCTTGTATTTGTGGTTAATATCATCCAAGCAGCACTTTATGAGGCAATGAAAATGTTTCTGTTCCCATCTGGGGAAAGAAGCAAAGTTTTTTTTTTTTTTTTAAATTTTGTTGGAATTTCCCTTTTCAAAAATTCTCAAGATGTACAGGGCAAGTATATGGCATATTTGACGTATAAAAATTGTAATAAAACAAGTTGAAGTTAGTATTGATCACCTAGCATAAGGGCATTTTAAATCTAGATTTTTAGCTAATGTGAAGAGTGGTGGAGATGTAGTTGTTTTTATGTTTTTTTTCCTTTCATTTAATCATACGATGCAGTGTGACACAGATCTTTGTTAGTGCTCTTTGTTAGTGCTCTACTCTGGCTCATAAAGACAAGTAATTGTACTCTTTATCTGGTCTGGAATGTGTCTTGGGTGACCCTGTCCAAGTAGCATTCTCCCATTCACTTCAGCTTTACCCCTTCTTTCTCCTTCTTGCTGATTCCCAGCACTGCATCTGCTGAGATGTTTTCCCAGAAGGCTGTGACAGACATAACTGTCTGTGTGTACCAGCTCAGGATGCCACAAGAGGGTCCAAAACCTGCAGGTGGCTTGCAGAAACAGTCCTTCTGTCCTCTATCCCTCCTGGGCACAACCCCTCCAGTTACTGGGGTGTGGGTTTGGTTTTGTGGGGTTTTTTATGTTTGTTTGTTTGGTCAGTTGGGTTAGTTTTGTGCCTTTTTTATTTTTTAATTTGTGTATTCAGTCTTTGAATACAGGAAACAGAAAATACAATTCTCTGGATGGCATGATTCATATTGGATGTGAAGGCAACTAAAATTTCACAATATTTAAGCTCTCAGCAGGATCCTGAAAAAACAAATTGCCCTTGTGGTTTAAATATGTTCAGCCTTTACACTTTCTGATGAAAGCTAGCTTCTTCATGATTTTGTGAAAAGTTGAGAGACTGTGTCTGCTGATACATCACTTTCCTGTTCTGCAGTTTGAGTCACACTTCTGATGTAGCATTTCCTGCTACATTTGCCTTATTGAGAAAAATGAGATGCTTGGTTTTGCCATATATCATGGGGAAAATTTGAAATATATGTTTAAACAAGATTTTGTGTTCTGTTGTGTACAGTATTAACTTTGTTGGAAAAGGGCCTTGGAGATACAAACTCCTTTTTCCAACCTTCCTACTAAGCTGTTTGACCAATACAGGTAAGACTGTAATTTGGTTTTCAGTTCCTCACATTTCTATTCTGAGAGCAAGAGCCTCAGAAGAAACACCTCAGCTTCAGATACTCCTTAGGAAAAACACAATTTTTTTGAGTAAGCTGAGACTAAAACATTGCTACAGTATCTGCAAAGGTTGTTCACTCTCCTCCCTATCACCATGTGGGAGTCTGATGTGGATTGACAACCAGTCTCTATTGACCAGGACCAGCAATATCACCATATATGTACTGTCCTTAAACTCTCTAACAGTTGCTTACTAGTTAGATTTCTATAATTAGCTGCCCTGCAGCCTACTAAACAAATGTAGTGTTGTGTCTGTACATGAGTGATAAGAGATGAAATGAATTTGTAACTCTATCACTAACTATATAAAAAAGTAATAATTGAGTTACAATGGAGAGTCCAGACCACTGAGCATGTTATGAATGCATCTGTCACTGATCCTCACTTAAACCTTCCTGAGCAAAGTGAAAGCTAACTTTCTTTGTAGAGAGATACCCTTTGGGCCAGGATACAGCTAATGGTATTTTTATTGTCCTGTTTAGCAATGAGCTTTACTTAAGTCAGCATCCCATATTTCCCAGGCTAAACACTTGTGAAGACCATTGCCTTGTTTCCTGGAGGCCTCTGTTTAAATTCCTGTGATCATGAAATGAAGAGTTAGTTTAACATGGAATATATAATAGTGGTTTGAAAGAGGAAGTTCTTGTTGATCAGGCATCATCAGTAGATTTGTGTGTTTGGAGCAGGAACATGTTACCAGGAAGCAAATGATTCATTAAAAAGAACCCAAACAAAACAAAACAAAAAAAAAGTGTGTAGAGAAGATGCAGAAATGAACTTCCTCTTAAATGTGAAAAAGAGACAAAATTCTTCTTTTTTACTCGCTACTGAAAAAAGTCCCACTGAACTGTTTTTCCTAAGTTCATGCTAACTTGAGCATAGGCAAAGAATTTAGACACTTTAACTCTTTGGAATTTTGTGTTATGCAGACAAAGTGAAATTATTTCTCCATTCTCAAGGCATTTATTTCTGAAAGATATATGTGTATTTAGACCTTACATTCTGCGAAGAGTATACATTAAATGGAAGCCTTTTCATTTTGGTGAATGATTTTGATAAATGAGGCAGTAGACATTCATATGTTTTCACAGAAGTCTGTCTCACACTTGCACTTCTCCTGGGTTTGAGGAGTGTGAGGCTGATGACTCCATGGTGCCGAGTCTGCCTGAAAGAGATTTCTCTTTCTGCTTCATCTCAACCCTTCGTTAGCTAATGCTGGCTTTAGCTAATCGTTATTACTACTAGCCCAATGCTTTTTTTTGTACATTGTTTTGTGACCTGATTCCTTCATTCTCCTCCTTTACCTGAAGTGTAAAGGATTAATGATAGAGCACTTTAGTTTCCTTTTTCTTCTTCTTAGCTCATGTCAAAATGCCTTTTTCTATTCTGAGTTCTGTATCTTCCCCAAAGATATGGTGTATTAAAATAGCTTTGCTTTTATGCACTCATTATGTGAAAGTTTGCCATTTGTGTCTCAATCCAAAATAGTATAAACAACAACTGTTGTTATGGAATTAATAAGCTTTTCCTTGCATAAATGCCATAATCACACACCTGATACAGAAGATACTATTATAAGTTTCTGATTTCTTAAGATCAATATAAAAATATTTCTGTAAGAAATACCACTTCTAGTATTTTATTATAAATAAGCCTTATCTCTTATGAAGAAATGTGTAGGCATTTTCTTCTTTCTCCTTCCCCTCCCCTCACCCCCCATTTTCACATTATATGAGATGGTTTGGGTAACTTTTCATCCTGCTTCTTTAGAATGTACCTTTTTATATAAATGCAACATGACAATTTTTAGTGGTAGTGGACAAAAGTAGCAAAATTACATGCTCACTGCCTTGAAAGGTGTTATTTTCTGTGTTTCTATTTAGCTAAGACAGCTTGACAGTTAAAAATCTAATCTTCTTCAACTTGTAGATTCAAGATGCTGCAAGTCAAGGCTTGAAATTTGTTGGAATTATACCTCAGTACCATTCCCGAAAGAACTGCCTTGTCAGCACCTCCCTGACACCTGCCAGTAACAACTCTGTGCAATCAAGAGATAATAAAAATGTTTCAAATTACCCCGAGGATCATGCTTCACCGGATGGCAAGAAAACAGAGAGCACTGATGGATGCAGCACTCCAACACAGAGTGAGCAAAGTGCTGACCAACGTGCCACATCCAGAGAGGGCTGTAGAGGTGAAGGAGAGGCTACTGAGGAGCTGAATTCCAGGTCTGTGAAGGGAAGTGAAGAAGAGTCTCAACAGGAGAGCCCGAGTGTGAGAGAAGCAGCAGACAAGATGAATGGACTTGAAGAGAATGAAACGCCAGCACGATGTTTAAAACCACTTACTGGCAGTAAGTACTGTGGTGACCTCTTGTACATAAAAGCTAAGTTAAAATTGCCTCAACTATGTTCCCAGCTCCTTTGAGGGGTGGGGATGCAGGGGGATATTGCCACTGAGATAGTGAAGAAAAGATGCCCCAAATGAGCCACTTAACCTGATTTCAGCATGGTTACACTGTTCACAACAACTGAGCAGGAGTCAGATGGCAAAGGAAGAGATAATATAAGCAGGTGCAGCTTTGTTATGGCTCATATGTATGCCTGAGTGGGAAGACTTATTTTTTTATCTGCTGTTCAGCTGAATTGGTTCATTTCTGTATTTGTTGCCATACCCTGAGAGCTCTTGGTCTTTGTGTCCTTTTTGTCTGTTTGAATAAAAAGCCCTGTTAATCTGCCTGACAAGCTTTTGCAGCCATAGAAGGAATAATTCACAAAGACTTATCTCAGTTAGCCCCTTTGTAGCAGGTGAACCGCTAGCTGGAATTAAACCACCTCAGGAACAGCACAAATGTATGGGATCTGGCCTCTGAAGTCTCCTAGTATCCTACAGTCAGTGTGGGGGTCAGAGCTCCAGTCAGAATTGTAATTACTGGAAAACAGCGGTTATTTTTGTTAATGATTCATGTTTGCTAATTCATAATAAAATTCTGGTAAGGGGGCTCATAATAATTTGCCTTCCAGTTATCTTTTTAAAAAAAAAAAATTTACCCCTATACTAGTTTTATTTCTTTCATTTTTTGGACATATTTTTCCTCAGGTATGCTTTCAACTTTTAAAATGTCATTTTGTGCCATCAAACACCACAAGTCTCAGGTGAGGTCTAAAATATCCTCCTTAAGGTGTTTGTTGCTCAAAGGTTACTTTTGTAGCAGGAACTGTAGTTCAAAATGGAATCTAGACCAGAGTAATTTAGAAAACAGGAAAAATATTCTTGCTCCATTTCCAGTTTAAGCCTCAAAATTTCTTTAAATCCAAGAAAACCATGTTTACACTCACTTCTCTTACTGCTTTCCTTTACTTCCTTACAGGCTACGAGTCTGGGCAGGGGGAATGTAGGTGGAATTTCTAAAGCTGGTGCTGTCCTTGACTTTAATTTGTCCCTATTCTCTAAGACTTTACATAGATTCAGTCAAACAATCCTACCCCTTTGGGAATTTCCTATAAGGACCCAGAATGACTTTGCATTGTACTCCTTGGATCATTGTCTTGGTTTCCGTTGCAGTTTGGTGTAATTAGCTTTTGGATCCAGTTTGGAGCACACTCTAGTAACCTTCCAGCATACTTTCTTCACTTTTTGTTGGAAAGGGGGCACCCAGATTGGGTCAAAGCATAGCTATTGTTTGAACAATCTCTTCTCATCTACAGCCTTTAGGGGTGGGTTGTCCCAACTCTATAATTTTACACATAAGACCTCTCTTAGTTTTATTGTTAAAAATTAGTTCTCTGTGAGTCTGACCAGATCAGTTCTTTCTCTTTTTTTATGTGCCATCTTTGAGAGAGTTAACTTAGGAAGTTTAATCATCTCTTTGATGCTATTGCTCTCCTTACTGAATGTTGAAATTCTTTTGCTACAAGTAACTCTGTTCTTAATATTTCTGCATAATGTGAAGCTGATCACCTGCAGTCTTCCCAGCTTTTGTCTATAATACCCCAGGATTGCTGCTGATTGGCCAGAAAAGAGAGTTTATTTAAAAAATGTATTTTGCTTCCTCAGTTATCTTTCTTTGAGTGCTTTTTGGCTTTATTTTTCATGCATTTTTTAATTGCTGAGTTATGCAAATACTTTCTGAGACTGAAGGTCTGAGAAGGCAGTTTTATGTGATATTCCATCTAAAGGAGAATTTTTCCAAATCCTGTACAACACTGCTGATTTCCTTATTACTCTTGAATGAATTTTTGTTATTACAGCACTCCCTTTTCCTCCCATGGAAAATGTATTTCAGTTTTTGGCACCAGTTCTCCATCCTTCCTTGGGAGTGTGAAGATTGAAAGCATCAGGTGGTTGGTTTTTTTCCTTCGTATTCCATAGGAAGTTACCACTCATGAACAACTTCTCCCCTGCATAAAACTTCAGGAAAAAAATTAATATTCCTTACTGTTTGTGGGATCCTAAATATGTTCTTGATTTTAGGTTTTATACTATTTATAGTTGGTTTTATGCTTCTTCACGTGATTCCTGAATGTTTTGTAGTGCTCATTTGCCTCTCTCATTTTTAAAAGGCTTTTCAACACAATGCTGAAAAATATTTGCCTGTGAACAAGGCACAGATATTCCAAGAGTATGTCCAAAAGTGCTGTGTTACTTAGAACCAGCCTGAAGGGTGTCTTCGGCCATGCTTGAAGATTTGGGGTCACTGGTGAAAACTGTTGTCAGTAATGACTTGGGGTAGACAACACCTTCCACTAGACCAGGTTGTCCTGGGATGGGGCAGTCACAGCTTCCCTGAGCAATCTGTTCCAGGGCCTCCCTACCCTTACCATGAAGAATTTCTCCCTAATATTTAATCTAACCCTGCCCTCTTTCAGTCTGAAGCCATCACCCCATGTCCTATCACTACATGCCCAGTAAAAAGTCTCTCTTCAGCTCTCTTGTAGGCTCTCTTCAGGTACTAGAAGGTTGCTCTGAGGTCTTTCCAGGCTGAAGAGCCCAAAATTTCTCAGCCTTTCCTCACAGGAAAGGTGCCTCATTCCTCTGATCATCTTCATGGCCTCCTCTGGCCCCATTGCAAATGTCCTTTCCTGTGCTGGGAGCCCAGAGCTGAATGCAGGGCTCCAGGAGAGGTCTCACCAGAGCAGAGCAGAGCAGAGGGACAGAATCCTCTCCCCTGCCCTGCTGGCCATGCTGCCTTGGATGCAGCCCAGGATAGGACTGGATCTCAGGGCTGTGAACACACATTGCAGGGTCACACCCAGCTACTCCTATCAGTGCCTTAATATGCACCAGAAATATCTCCTTTTCCAGCAGAGGACTCTTCTGAGGGTTAGAATCAAAATGATGAGAGAAGTATTCTGTGTGTTCTTTTCTGAGCTAGGATTATCATAATTTCATTCTTTCTAAACAAGTGTTAAACAGCAAGAGGATTCACATTAATGTTTATTCCCTTCTACTCTATTTAAAATATAGTTCATGTCTGAGATCATTAGATCTCTTTTCATGTTGGTTATGAGCTTCCAGCTCTTCTCTTCAAGCGCTGCCAGGCCTGTTTCTGAGCATCTCCCTTCTGATAATCTTTTTCAATTTACACACTGCTTCTTGCTCAGTGATGTTTGTTAGAGAGCAGTCTTAACATTTCTCTTGACATCTCTTTCTTTACTTTTGCCTGAGGTTAGAACCTAATAGCTTGGAAAAAAGAGGAGCTTATTGAGTGAAGGAATTTCATGTAATGTCTTTGCCTATCATATTAATATATATGGGGAGAATTTTTGGCATTTGGAAGTTAATAGAAATTCTACCATTGATTTCCATGTCCATTAATAACTAAAATGATAATGACCAAAATGCTTTTATTGGTTATTTTAATTATGGTTATACTCTTCTGAGAAGGATATCTGCTTTTAAAGTTGATTCCAGTTTAGGGCTGTGAAAGCTCAGCTTTGCTGTCAGCAATGACTTTTTTGCCTGTAGTAACTGCTCCTAAAATATACTGGAGGAGACATGGAAAAGTGTCACCCTGATTTTTCAAGCTTTCCTGATGCACTTTCTAACTTTATGTTTTGGTAGTTCATAGTTCTTTCTCACACATGGGTGTTATAATTAGAAGCATGTTTATGTTAAGACGAGGTTGTTGACATTCTTTCTCTTGGTGTGAAAAAACAACTGATGGGCAGTTGTCTTGACCAGTGGGATAGGAGAGGTGTCCAACTTCTCTTCCAATCCCTAGTCTGTGTGGAAATACTGTAAGTTTGGAGACAGATGTTTTAATAAATAGTTTTTAGCCTTCTCACGAGACAGTGTGTCCGTGTGTGTCCTTGCGTATCCCACAGTGACATCAGAGTCTAGAAGATGTTCTAGCTTTTAAGACCCTTAACAATTCTATTTTTAAAATTCGTTTGCTGTTGTGTTAATGTCTCACCTTGGCTCAGATCCAGAGTAAATCAACAAAGCAGTTACCAGAGTCTCCACATGAATGATTCATTGCATTTTCTTGAGATGAGACTGCCATTGGCTTGTTCCGTGCTTTAGTGTTATCAAAACCAAGTTAATTAATACTTCAATGGCTATGATCTACCAAATTCAATTCCTTCTAAATCTGCAGTAAGATTTCATGTTTGAACTGATGATTCCCATAGAGGAATGTTGCATTAGTACTTGGGTATTACTGTCTTTAAATGTTTTATTGTCAACGGTGAATCCATTGTGAGTAGTGCTGTAAAAGCAAACAAAATACTGTATTGGGTCTTGAGTGAGTCCTGCTGTGCTGGACTGCAGAAGTGTCCTAAGGAGATAACCACCTCCCAAAGAATTTTTTACAGTTGCACAGTGTAATTAGGCAAGGGCAAACAGTGGGTTAGGCATTGTTTTAGGTGAAATTTTATGATACAGTTGTTGCATTATTCCATTTCTTTATTCTTTGGTAGAAGCAGAGATCTTCGCTCTCTTCAACAAGCCCAAAACCCCACAAAAATGCAGCCAGTATTATACAGTGACTATCCCTATGAGGATCTCCAGGAACGGGCAGACTGTCAACAGCTTAGAAGCAAATTGGCTGGAGCACATGACAGATCACTTCAGGAAAGGAGGCTCGTTGGTAAACGCCGTCTTCAGCCTTGGAATGGTAAATGGTATGGAAATTACTGAAAGCATTATGCTGTGATTATTTTCCTTTCTCCTCTAATAGAGGTCATTATCTTTGAAGAGAAGATATTTGGGAGGTGCTTTAATGTAGACTTGGGGTAGATTTGTATTAGATCAGCCTCTTTCAGTGAAAAGGAATGAAAGTACAGAAAATATTTTGTCATTTGAATGAGGAAAACAGTTAATGTATTGTATTTTATAAACCTACTGGAAATGATTTTGTAATTGCAGAAATGCACAGAGTTAATAAGCAGTGCTAAGTAAAGTGAATTAAATTAATAAGATTGCAAAACATATGACATAAATAGAAGGGTGACTTTGCTGTCCAGCCACACACTGCATCTGTCTCTGATGGCAGGTCAGTGCAAGGACTCATGTTTTATCTGGCCAACAAGAAGTCAGTTAATTTCAGTTCTTGCAGAGACCCTTTCCACCTGGATGGCATGCTGTGTTACAAAATTGTTTTCTATGTTTGTTTCAGCTTGGCTATGAGTGATGGATAAATGTTGGTTTTCATTTAAGAGGATTAAAAATCCTAGATTTTCTTGTGTTGTGGAAGAGTGTCACTGGGTCCAGCTTAGTACTGTAGCCAGTCTGTACCACTCTTGTGGCCATCATGGCTTTCAAGGCAAGCCTGATGTACAGGGAAAGACTTGAGTGCAGGGATCCAAGAGACATAAGAACAATTGAAGGGAAGTACTTGAACATAAAAATGTTGAAGTTGCAGGTGGATTAATTTTATTGGAAGATTGTGTGGCTGGTATACTTCATGGTTAAAGTGCTTGTGGCTGCATCTTTTGCCTAATTTTGGTTCGTGTTTTTCAAAAGGAATGTGGTAACCCAGAGATTGCACATTCCTACTTAGATTAGTTTGTTTCTGCCTCAAAATTGCAGGGGAGCTGCTTCCAGAGCATCTTCTTACTGTTGGTCTGAATTCCAGAACCCAGGATAAAACACAGGAATATGACTCAGTTCTGGTAAAAGTCAATCAGGAAATTAACAGGCAATCCTAATTTTTCATTTAACAAACAAGTAGCAAAAAAAAAAAGGAAGGTCTAAAGTTCAGCTGATGGAATGCTTTCGCACAGCTTCCTGGAAAGCCTTGTAATTGCTAGTTAACTTGCTTAAAAACAAATGGTTATTTACTTTATGTATATAAATTGCACAGAGGCAAAGCTAATTGGCTCTATCAGGCTCAGTTATCAGACTCAGTGGTTTTTTTTTTAAATAAAAACTGCTTGTCAGTTCATTCTAAAATGTTTTAAACACAGCATTTTTCCATTATTTAAACTTTTAGAGTTCATTTATATAGCAGAGCCCCGTGGGAGGTTCATGTACTTGGATAACAGAGTGAGGAGTGCTGGATAACTGCCTGTGAACATAGACAAAGTAGTCTTGAATGCTGGCAATAAAGTTTCAACACAAACAGGACAACAAATTATGTAGAAGTGGACAGATTCAGGATTAAGTTAGATGAGTGATTGAAGAACAACAATTAATTTTTATTAGCATTTATGGTTACAGGAGGAACAAGTTTTGAAATCAAAAAGCTGAAACAAGGTTTCTAAAAGTGTTTTATGCTATTAGAAGAACATTTACTACGAGTATCTGTAAGTCGCTATTAATTGTGGTTAAATGTTTTATCATTTAAATCCTAATTTTTTTCTTTGCTGCGGAGAAATGGAACAGCTTTTTCACTCGTATGCCAGTCAGTATCAAACAACACAGGGTAGGGACGAGGGGAGAATGAAGGGTCTGAGGGCTTCTCAGCTCCTTACTTTTTTCTAGACTTCTGTGGCAGCCTGTCCAGCTCTTCATATCTGGTCTTATTCACTCATTAATCCTCTTCCAAATTAAGGTGGTATCAGCATACTTTCTTTAATTTGCTATATCACATTTCTTTGTTCTGGGGGCTGGTCTTCTTTTTGGCTTAAAGTATGAATTCATTATTTTGCTTATTAGACTTAAAAGCAGGGTTATTATCTTCTTCTTTTCCCCCTTGTCCTTGGAATACCCAATGAAGTGAAGATTTCCAGATTGTCAGTAGTCATAAATCTGTTTCTTCCTTCTGCTAACAGCTTAATAATTAGTTTTGAAAGGAGTTTTAAAGTTCACTGGTAACAATTGTTTCTTTTTGCTTATTGTACTAGATAATTATAAACAGAAATATAACACAGTTGCCTATCACAATATGTAAATCATGAAGAGTTACACCATATATTAAATGCATTTAGATTTTGCTGGTAAGTTAGAAACAGCAGCCTGCTTGGTCCTTGAATGTTCTCATGTTGGCAGATAACAGTTATTTATTTAAATTTGCACTTCAGTTACTTGCTGGTGTTTTTCATCCAGCTCATGTAATTGATAATTCTGCCTGAAGTCCCAGGTGTAAACTGATCCTGCCTAGTGATCTAAAGTGACCATAGGAATTCACCCTTGCCCTCTTCTAGTGAGAATGAAGTCTGTAGCAGCAAGCTACAGATTAATGCCAAATGGAAAGGAAGTAACAACAGGTGGGTCTCCTTCTTTGCTGTAACCTCAAATCTCCAGTCAGTCCTGTGAGAAGGCAGGAAGAGTCTCTTCAAGGTTATGTTTTGATGCCTTAACAGAGTAATCACAAGCCTGTTCATCTTCAGTTGTTTGGAACTGCAGCTCTTTCAGTGCCTAGCATTTTTGTATTTGTTGTACCATTCTGTCTGTGAATTTTCTGCCTTTCAAACCTAGAAAAAGCCACCCAACCAGCTAGAAAACTTTGACAGTACTTAAACACAAAGCAAACGAAACAAAACGTGAGTTGCTTGGAAGAAGAAAGTAGTCAGGTTTTTAAGAGAGTCCAATTGATTGTCTCTGTCATCTGCCTCCAACAGAGAAGAGCCGGTGATGCCTTTGAGCAATTATTGTCACCCTAGCCACTGAAGTACTGGGATTTTTATCATCCATATGGAATTATTTTCTCTATGTGTACTGAAGGTGAAAAGATTCAGAAGGGGGAAGGAATGCAAATAGGAAGCAGAGGCAGGCATTCAGGTCACGTGCCCCATAAAGCTGCAGAGAGCTAGTTTTCCTCATTGAGAGCAACAGCAGCCTAAAGGTTAATTTTCCTAGCTGAGGAGAATTTGTAGTTCAAAGACAACAGGGGGAAAATTGTCGCCTGCTAAGACAGCTGTCATGGTAAAGTAAGTAATCTTTTCCCATATACCTCCTGTAAATCAGAAGCAAGAACATCAAAATACGTTTTTGTCAATCGAGCTACATCAAATATTTATACAACCCAGTGAAAATAGCTTTTTGTGCACAGTAGGAAACCTTAATAAAAGATGCAGTGGTAATGGAACATTTTCAGAGGAAGGACATTGATTGTAACCTCTACTTTTGGAGCCTTTTCTTTAAGAAAGAGTGAAGTTCAAGAATAGAGATTGGGAAATGATACTACAAACAGCAGTCAAAATGTGTTGTTTCATTGGCATTTCTTACTGTCCTTTTGCAAATGGATGAATATTTGGAATTTCTAAGGAACTTTTTAACTTAGGCTATACCAAAAGAGAATACCAACTGCATCAGAATCAGGAAATACTTTACATAGGAAACAGTGAAAACTGGAAAGACCAACTTACCATCTAAAGCTTTAGATGGTAAATCTTTTTGGCAGGTTAGGTAACATCCAGCTGAATAAATGTATCTGTAAAACCTGCCCTGCAGGAATCTGTGCATGAGTTGTCACCCTAAAGTGCCGGTATAATCAGTGGAAATCTAGTCTTGGACCAATATAGTCGGCAGGATTTGTGTTGTGATCCACCTCATCCTATATCAGGATATGCAAGAGAGATCAGATACATCTAGAAAAGACTTGGATACTTGGTGCTTCCTTTCCCTTAGTGTTCACAGACACAGGCAAAGGTTGCACCTATCTTTAAAAAAAAGGCCAAAAGGACAAACCAGGGACCTGCAGGATGGTCAGCCTCACTTCATTTCTGGCTGGGTCACTGAGTTGGTCCTCTTGGAGCTCGTGGACTCATGAAGGAGAGGGCACTGATTGGAGACATTCAGCATGGATTTAACAAGGGTAAAACATACTTGAAACTGATTGTCCTCTGTGGTAAAATAATGATTTGTGAGTGAAGAGAAAGCAGTAGATGTCATTTTGGGTGACTTCATCAAAGGAGTTTGGCAGTGGCTCCCACAATATTTTTGTATCTAAGCTAACACCATGCAGCCCAGATAGGTAAAAATCTGGTTAGGTGGCTAGACTCAGAGGGTTGTGGCTGATAGGTCACAGTTTACTAAAAAAGGTAGTCACACTTTTACTGAAAGTGGAGTACCACAGAGATCTACCTGGGGTCTGTTGTGTTTAACAATTTTATCAATCATGCACAGGAGGCAACAAGATTTGCTTTTGTCATATTTGTGGGTGATCCTGTACTCAGGAGACAACTGGTGTGCCTCAGAACTGGGCTGCTGTCCAGAGGAACCTGGGCAGGCTGGAAAACGTTCCAGCAGGAGCTGTTTGAAATTCCATGAGGGCAAATGTCCTGCCTTTGGGAAGGGAGAGGCCTTTTCACTAATCCAGGCTTTGGACAGCCTGGCTGGGTAGCAGCTCTCTTGAAAGGTCCCAGGGAATTTTAGTAGGCAGCAAGCTGAAGATGAAGCAGCACTTGAGAGAGTTAGTTCAGCCTGGAGAAAGGACAGCTTTGGGGGACCTAACAGTGCCTGGTTGAGAAGACAATTATCAAGAAGGTGGATCCAGGCCCTCGATTGTGGTGTGTAGTAGGAGGGTTGGAAAAAATATACATGAGTCGAAATAAGAGAGGTCCTTTTGGATATGAAAAACCACTTTCTCATCATAGAAACAGTCACTTTCTGGAAGAGGCTGCCCAGGAAGTTGTGCCATCTCCATTCTTGGAGATTTTGAAGATGCAACTGGATAAATCCACGAGCAGTCTGGTCTGCAGTTGTGTTGAACCTGCTTTGAGCATGTGGTCGGGCAGGAGACCTCCTGAGGTCCCCATCCAGCTGAATTCTTCTATGATTCTGTGAAACTCTTGGATCAGGAGCTTGTCACCTAGTGGGCGAGCTCTAGAACATGTGACTGTCAACTTAAGTTGCTCTTTGATCTAAAGCCCTGTGTGATAAAGGTACTGCAGACAGACTCAGTGCATCTGGCCATTTCCTTGCCCTTCCACACCTCTGTGTAAGAGTTTCCCTGAAATTCCTGCTGATCCTGACAGCATAGCATGGGTTATAAGTGCCTTTTCTTCAAAACATAACCCTGTTATGGAGCAGCTTTCTCTCTGCTGCATCCTCCTTTCTCCCATTATTCTCAGCATCCCAAATGCTTCACATGCAAAGGAATTAATGATCTAATTATTCTTTCCTGTGCCTCCCTTTTTCTCTGGAAGTGTAGTACATGACCTGTGAAAGGTAAAATGTGCGGCCAGGGTGTGAGATGTGAGAATTGGCAGGTGTGCATTCATGGCATGAATGTTTAAAACACTGTGGCACGCCACGTAGAGAGAGAAGGTTGGTTCTGGTTGAGAGAGGAATCTCAGTGATTGTCATCAACCAGTTTCTGTAGAGTTTTTCACCACCATCACTGTTGAACAGACACTGTTCAACACTGTTGCAACATTTGCTACTGTCTTTGTGTCATAATTTTCCCCTCCCAGTATTCTCATTTTCCATGGGTTTCTCTAGTAGCAAAAAAAAACTATTAAAAAATCAATGAGTTGTATGATTGATTGATGTAGCCTTCCACAGTGATCATTGTACTTCCAACAAGGAAGCAAAATCTTAGAATCATTTAGGTTAGAAAAGACCTTTAGGATCACGAGTCCAACCATAAACTCAGCACTGCCAAATGAAGTTTGTGCTGCCTGTAGGGTCTCCTGAGCTCAGCTATTGGTTTCTAAAAGATTGCATGTGTGCCATCATATTCACATATGTGGAAGCTGTGAATTGCATGAGTGGAATGTGCAGCAGAATGAAACATAAAGGATGATTTACGAGTGAGTGTAAACACACGCCTGCTGATTGTGTTTTGATCGCTTATTAATTAGCTGGCAAACACGGGGGCGGGGGGAGAGCTCAAGCTGCAGTTGTGCCAACAGTGTGACACTGAATTTCATTAAGGGAATTCACAATACAGGAGCAGTGCACTGCTGCTCTATAAAGCTGCCCTGGCAAGATCTGGATGTTTGTGTCTAGCAGAGATCTGCTTTCATTCTTAGGTGCTGTCCTGTCATCCCTCCTTTGGAAAATTAAAGGGCCACTTGTGCATTAGCATCCTGAAATAGATTTGGATATGGGTTTGGATGTTGGAATGTGATATTTCACAGAAACTGAGTTGGTTCCCTCTTTGTAGTGTCAGGTCTAACAAAGTGCTGTTTTTGAATGAAATCCAGTAATTAAATCTTGTACTCTTTGGTATGTGGCAAGCTTGCTTTGCCTGTGTTTTCAAACCTGTAACCCAGCTACTTAGTGATCTGGCCTGTTATTTCACAACAAAAATGTCTGTTCTTCTCACTTGGATGAGAAATCTGTCTGGATGACAGGAGTTACTGCTTTGTAGTCCAGCTCATCCACCTTGGAGCAATATGTAATCCTAGCTTGCTGTAGGGGTGAGGAGTCTTCAGCTGTCTTTATTTTAAATAGAGTTGCAGGAAACATGCTTGTGGAAACAGTGTGCAAGTAGACAGAGTATTTTTCTTCTTCTTTTAGTTTCCCAACATAATCTCAAGGACAATCCTTTGGCGTTTACAACTTTTTTCCTTTACAAGTGAACTGAAAAAAATTGCTGTGTTAGTTTAGAGACAAGTATTTGCATCTCCTGACTTGCAACTTAATGACTCGACTGCAGTAGCAGCAAAAGAGGATAAGGGACTGTGCAAATAGAAACAGAGAGGTTATGCATTGATACCTGCAGCAGCAGTTTTGCTGCAGTGTGTATGTGTAGAAATAAGCCTCCAGATGTAGGAGTCTGGTCTGTTGTGGGCTTTTTCTGCAAGAAATTTGTTATTTCCAGATAATAAATTGAATTTAGATCATATAATGACATTGGAAGATGTTGACTGAGATTGTGTCTGCAAGAGGTTAGAAGCCTCTTAATCCTCCTCACTGCTTCCTTTGTGAAAATTGTTTCTGAGTTTGATAAATGTTTTCTCTTGGAGGCAGCAATTCCTTCCTGCTGGCATTTCTTGACCTTGTAACATCCACCAGGAAAGCAGGATGACCCTGATGAAACACCTAAGCAGGCTTATCCAGAAGACTCCCTGTCAGTTCAAGAATCTGTCAGTTTGGCATGTGTGACTGCATTTCAAAAACATGTATCATACCACTTCAAGGAATATAGCGTTGCTAGAAATGTAAGGAAACTATCATGCAAAATACAACATTTGGGAAGGGGATAAGCAAGGTCTTTATAGTCATACAGGGTAAATATATTGTTCATATTAGAAAGGCTGAAAAAGACGCTTTTTGACTATGTGAGAAGGGTTTTCTCTGTTTGAGCACAGTCCTGCTTATGTGCAGTTTGCCTAAACATAATTCTATTGTTCCATCAATCAGCTTATTTTAACAAAGATAAGTCTCTTTTTTTTTTTTTTTTTTCTCAGTTTTTCTGTTCTGTCATGGAGCTGATAAAACCTAAGTTCTGGTATATGGGAGTGGTTACTGGTTGTGGGGTGTATGGCTGAGTTAAAGGAGAAAGTGCTGCTTAAGTAACTTTAAGAGTATGTGTTGTCTGAAAAAAGGCTGAACGTGTAGGGAATGCAAATGAGAACAGAGAGGCACTAAACCAGATGGTCAAAATGCCTTCATAAATTGATTAAATAGTAATGAATGTATCTTTTCTTTCACACTGTTCAGATATGCCAGATCATCCTTTGTCCATGTTGATCACTCTATCTGCAGTGGCTGATCCATATGCAGGGTTCTGACTTACATGAATGAACGGATATAGTCACAAGTATCGATATTATAAACATCATAAAAATAAATCAGTATACCTTCAACCCCTTGAAAACAACACATTGACATGATATATGTTTTTTGGTGTGTTTATAGTTTCAAGTAGGTAAGCAGTACTGCTGAACTGAGGACTGAATCCCTTTTGCCTGCTCAGAATGGGAGAGCTGTGGTTTCTGATGGCAAAGGGTGGACTAACAGACTAGTCAGCAAGGTTTGCTATTAGGGAGTAGGATTGCTCTTAAAACTGCTGGAGATTCAAGTCTCCTTCATTTAATAGAGCTAGACTATCAGTGAATGTCTATGAACTTTCTAGTTATTAATTATGTATGTTATTAATAATTTCAAATGCCTTACTACACATGGAGTGTCTTCTGTAAAGCTTACAGGCAGCCCTGTGTTTTCACAGACTCTTTGCACGGGACAATGGATGGAGTATTCCTCTTCGAAGATGTTGCTGTGGAAGACAGCAAAACCACGCAGGGCTATGATGCAATTGTGGTAGAGCAGTGGACTGTCTTGAAGGTATGTGTACAGTCTTTCTTCTTTGACATTTTTTTGTAAATCAAAACACTCCAGGACTGTGAGACAGACTCTCACCTAGTGATCTGTGCTCCAGCAGTACCAGCCAGACAGCCAGAGTGAAGGGATGCAATGTTAACACTAATGGCTGGTCACCACACTCTGGGTTTGTACCATACACTTCTGATCTTAACCTCATGCTTTTTTTTGGAGGGTAGGAAAGTGAGTGACAGTGAGCAATGAAACTCAGGGCTATCTGTCTCAAAATTACAGATGTCTGCTGGATTAACTGCACAGAGGATCTCCATTGGTTGTCAGGGCAACATGATGACACAAGTCATTGTAGCATCGCAGTTCTAAAGAAGGCAGCCCTTTAGGTGGGCAGGCTTAGCTAGCTGCAGCAGGAAAGCATGGGGAACTGCCTTGGCTCTGTCTCTCCTCCTCCATATTCTGAAAAAACTGCATATTCTGGGGAGGGCTTTACAGACAAACCACGTGTGTCACAACTTGGCCTTCTGCAGATCCGAGTGCCCATGCAGGTCAGTAGAAGCACTGCTTGGGCCAGATTGGTCAGTACCGATCTTCCATAGCAAGTTTGATACACACAGGACTTCTGTATTTGAAAAGCTGGGTTTAAAATCTTTAAGTGACTTGAAGCAAAAAGAACATGAGCGGAGGGAAAGAAGTAGTTGCATAACTCTCAGAAGGTTTTTCCTTCTAACTGATTTCTGCTAGAAATAGATGTTGTATATATATAAAGGCAATACCTGATCATTTCACTTGGAATGTACTGTAAAGGGTGTAAAATCCTTAGACAGATAATCCCTCCTTTTGGCACACACATGCCAGAAGATCAGATTAAGGGAAAATGGGACAGATGCTAGAGTAAGTGTGTAAAATTCCAGGAGACTAAGATTAAGAGTTTTGTTATTACATGATGATTTTGTAGTGCACCAAGAAATGACTGAATAGTAAAGGCTACAAACAACTTGCAGAACAGTTTAGTGTGTTAATAGCAGCTTTTCTTGCTGCTAATGTGTGTCTGAAAAATGATTCCTTTATTGCATTAAATGTTATTCCAGTTATGACAGACTTGACTGTAAATTCTTGTTCATTTTTAGGGTCAAATTGCAGGGTTGCCACTCAGGAACAAGGTTTTGGGATAATGACAGATGGTTTCATGAGTGCATTAGGTCAGGGCTGATCAAGAAGGCAAATGTTAAGAAGCATTAATGTTAACCATATGTTTTAAACTGTTAGGAAATTAATAGAGGGTAAAACAGCAAGTATATACTGCTTCATACTACTGTGTAAGCTGTGTTTGACAGCACCTTATTTCAGAAGGCTGTGCTAGCACAATAATTGTTCAGAGAAGAGAGTGGGCATAGTCAGTGACACAGACAGCTTCCATATTAGGAAGACTTTACATGTGTGTCCATTCAGCCTGGAAAAGAGAAGAATTGCAGGGAATGGAATAGGTAGAGAGCTCCTAAAGCATGGGAAAGAGGTAAATAGGGATTGTTTGCCATCTCTTCCAGTATAAGTGCTAAATGGCTAGTCAGGGCCAAGTGCAAAGCAAACAAAAGAGAGATTTCAGATAATTATTTATGCAGCAGATCTGTGGAACTCCTTTCTGGACAAGGTAGTGTGTTCAGAAAGTTTACAGGATCTTGTGTTCGTACAAGCATTTTAATTCAGATCAGGAGTGCCTTTTTGAAGTGAACCCACTGATCGTCCTTAATATGCTTCACCTCACAGAATGGTCCCGCAGTGCACAAACTGGACTTCTTTCAGTAGAAACTAAACCAGACATGCTAAGTACACAAAATACTTGGAGCATGCTTGACCTAATATATATTGCTTTTCCTTGACCATCACTTACAGCCATGTTGGAAATAGCTTTCTGAGTTACAAAGGAATTCTTGGCCAGAGCCGGTTTGGCTCTCACGCAGCCAATCCACGTTCTCCATCTCAGCAGGATATTGTAACAAAGTTAAGTGTAAGCTGTGTGGGCACAAGACAGCTTCTGTCAAGCTACATGACAAGGATAATGGGAATCCTGTGTTGGCAGAGTGCTGACCAAAACACCAGGACACAGCAGAAGAGTGTTTTCTAGCAGGGCCCTTTGAAGTGTTGGAGGCCTCGTAGGTGGAGTATCGTTTGCTTTCAATTCTAGCCATTTCATGCTGGAGAACACAGCTGGTCAACAGATTAAGGAATGAACCTTCCAATGCCATCTGGTGTGTCAGGAGATGCTGTACTGCTACACACTATGTCTTTGTGAGGGCTAATGCGGAGAATCTCCTGTTCCAGACACAAGATTTGGGGTGTGCAATTTCAGAAACTGGCTGATAGCATATACAGAGCTTGTCAGTGTGATCAGATTATTCTCTGCTGTAATTAAAAATTTGGATGCTGGGTGTTCCTGGCAGTTTTGCTCTTTTGAGATCAAGTTTGTCTGTTCTGTGGGTATTACGAAAATGTTCCCCACCAATCTGAAAGTGGAAGACTATGGGGAAGAAAAAACTTCCTGGAGGAAGAACATTGAGGCATTAGGGAAGTCTTGTAAAGGTATTACCTATTTAGAGAAAGAGCAGAGCTGGCCACCTTGGTTTTCTCCTCCTGCAATTTGAATAACTGCTGGGATGTGTCTTGCCTCATGCTTTCTGAGACATAATATAGGGGTAGGTAGGTAAAGTCATGGAATCAATGAAAGGACTGGAAGCTGGGGATCTGTAGGCACTTGCACAGTGTAGTACCCAGAAAACAGAGTTCACTGGTGACAGAAGATGTCCAAGAGCCAGTTATGAGTGTTACAAAGTATGAGTGTTACAGAGATAGTTGTGGAGCAGTGGAGTGACTCATTATGTAGAAGATTGAGGGGTTTTTTGTGTACATTCAGCTCTGATCTACATTAACATTTTCTATTTGTTTCTTCCATTTCTACCAAGGCAGTGGAAGAAGCCCTGATGGGCAGCATGACATAAATGTATATAGTGGATCCTTATTTTAAATTTGCATCAGATTTGGTTATCTGGATAAGCTTTGGAGTTATTCAGATGTGGTCTGAACTGGATGTAAATTTATTGTGCTGTATCCTAATTAAGAGGAAGAAGAAATAAACAAAAGAAAGCTTTTTTAGAAAGGGAGACATGTAGCATGTATCGATGCCCTTTAGAAAGAAAACCTTTCTAAATGAAAAGGTAAAGGGTTGCTGTTTAATCATTAGCACAAAAGAGAGGGGTTGGCACACCTCTTAGCAGGGAAAGTGCTGCCTTTTTAATTGCTAAGGCTAATAGAGAAAACAAGCTGAACAGTGTGATGCACTCAGTATGTGTGTAAAATGTCAGTTTGTAGAGGATGTAAAGCTCGCAGCTGTCACAGTATGTGGTCCCGCCAAGCAGCAGACAGGATGTAATAGCTTGGAGTAATTTTAACTCTTTCTGCTCAAAGTAGAGCTGTGGTATCCTCTACGAATGACCACAGGACTTGTTATGACAAAATACTGCGCTCATCCTTATCACTTTAACTCTAAAAATGTCAGGACATATTATTTCCACTGTAGTCTCTGAGATCTGGCTCTAAAACTTGTTTGATGGTTTTAATTCTGCTTGTGTAGGCAAATGTGGGTAGACAGTTCTGATTAATCAGAACCTGCATGATTTCCCTCTCCCCAACTCTAAATCTGTCACCTTCCCTTCCCCATTACCCAAGACAAAATAGCTAATACTGTCTTTAAAATAGAGTGCTATAACATTTATTTTAGATTGCTACATTGTTCTGCCTCTGAAGCTGTGTGCATTTTGAAAATATTGTCCTTAATTTACACATATTTTCTCATTGAAAATCTTGAGCTGCTGATTCATCACTTTGTATTTGCTGCTGTACTATATCTTTGGTGTACTGACGTGAATTAAAATCTCAAATATTTTGTGATGTTGCCATTTCCCTGGCAGACTTGAACGGGGTCAGTCTCTACTGTAGACATGGTAAACATTTTAAAGTGCGACATAACAAAAGATTTAAAAATTTATCTCTGCTGAGCCTAGGTTGAAAGTTGCCTTAATGTAAGCCTTGAAACAAATTCTCTGGAAATGAGGATTTGATTTGTCTGTAAATCTGATTTAGGTCATATGTCAGTTAAGCCATGTTCTGCTGTCTCCGGCCACGGGAGAAAGGCGTGACCAGGTCAGCCAAGGAGCTGGTGGCGATGGGCATGAAAAGCCCAGGGGAGTCGGGTGTGTGACCCTCTTTACCACTCAAAGGACAGATAGGCTGCCTGGGCATAATATTTCAGCAATGTCTGTTGCTTAATTCTTGTTGCTTTTTAAGAAGAGCTGAACAAAAACCTTCAGGAGCCTCTTATCTTCCAAAGGGTTTTATAATTCTTGTTTCATTCCTTTCTATAAGATATGAAAGCCACATATATACATACATATTTGTCTGCTGAACTCAGTAGGTGTAGGTTTAAAATTGATTCAAACCCATGTGGTTAAAATCCATAGGGTAATCTTTTCATTGGTTTTTATGCTTAATGTAGTAACAAAATCTATCAATATGAAATTGGACGTCCCTGATAATTTCTTGTGGCTCTGGTAGCATTAAACATCTAACAAGGCGAACACTTCTTGCATGTGAGTAAAGGGCACTTGAAGTAAAGAGACTTNTGTAGGTTTAAAATTGATTCAAACCCATGTGGTTAAAATCCATAGGGTAATCTTCTCATTGGTTTTTATGCTTAATGTAGTAACAAAATCTATCAATATGAAATTGGACGTCCCTGATAATTTCTTGTGGCTCTGGTAGCATTAAACATCTAACAAGGCGAACACTTCTTGCATGTGAGTAAAGGGCACTTGAAGTAAAGAGACTGAAAAGCACAATATGGATTAAAAAATCCTTCCTAGCTGTCACAGTTTTCTGAAAATTAGTTCTCTGCTCACCCATAAAATCTTCAGGGGAAAAGTGAACATCCCAGATCCAAACTTCCCACTTAAGAACAAGCTGAGAAAAAGTGTTTCAGTCCTCTTTTATACTTCCCATAAAACCAGGCAGGGCACGTGTTTCTTTTGCCCAGCAGCTGACTGCAGCTGCAGTAGTGCCCTGGGGAGTGCATCTGTGTGAGGCTGTTGAGGGGTGTGGGTGCTGGGACCCCAGGGGCTGCACACAGAGCCCGCCTGCGGGCCAGGGGCAGCGCGGCACTCGCCTTCCTGCTGGGTGAGCCACTGGCAGGGGAGGCTCTAGGCTTCAGCTGCTTGCGTGGAAATAGATCATGATTGCATTACTGGGGAGTGGTGCACAAAGCCTTTTGGTAAAAGCCACATGTTGTTTGGGAATAAATTATAACCAAAGGGAATTTGTGTTGGGGAAGCTGCCTGGGGATGATTAAGCTGCATGTGTAGGGCACACTGGAGTGTGGAAGTTCTCAGATGGTGGTTTTTAATGTTGTTTTTTTCCCCCCAAGAGAATTGATGGACAAAGAGTAAAATCAATGCTCACCTTAAGGTACACTTTAGGTGTTGCAGGAATTGTGAAAGTAAAAATGACAGAATTATTGAAGGAACTGTACTGATGGATTGCTAGATCACATTTATTTCTTGTGTTTCATGGACAGTTACGTGAAGTTGTTTCATCATTTGTGCATTGTCTGTACAGTGATGAGTTGAACACATTTCACAGCATGTTTCCTGTGTGGAGAACTCTCTGTGTCAACACATTCATGTTGTCCAGCTTTTGCTGTTGACCCCGTGCTTCCATAAATGCGGAATTATGCTGCTGTGCACATGTACTTGTGTGTTACAGGTGCAGGCAGTATCAGGAGCACTCTGATGTTTCTCTTAGTTTATGTACACGCTAGAAAACAGGATTTGCATCCACAGAAGTCACTGAGAGAAGCAGACATTGTGGCCACAGAAGGGTTTTTTGATTGATGTTTTAATTTTGCCCTAGATGTGGAACCAGCTGTGAATGCTACTTAGCAGCCTGTGTGTGTATTGAAATTGTGACTGGATACATCTGAAATGCAGAAACACTGTCTTGAGAAGATGCTGCTTCATATAGTATTACAGCCTTACTATAGTCTCCAAAATATTTCACATTGCAGGAATTCACCTATATATTAGTAATTGTAAATAACTCTAAATTACAAATGCCCAGAATATTGAGGGAAAAGCCTGCCTGTGGATTTATTTCTCTTTTTTTATTCAATTACCTTTCCACTAAGGTCCCCATTTGGCAGCTACTCATTGTTGGTCAATGTTACTTCCCATTCCCAAAGTTACTGATGGTTTCCAAGAATGCAGGAGGCATCCCACAGCACTCTGCTCCACAGCCAATGGATGTGTAGCAAGTGTCTGCCAGCAAGGTGCTTTGATGTGTTGCACATGGAAATTCAGGAGCAGCTCAATACTAGAAGAACAAAGTCCAACTTTTTTTATTGTGAAGCATTTGTGAAACTTCTCTTTTGCTCCCAATAAATGTTTTTAATGGTTCAATACTGTTACACTGTCAGCAGAAATTACCTCTTGGAAGCAGTCTGAAAAGGAAAAAGTCAAATAATTCAGAAATTTAGAGCTTGAATTTAATCCCCCTGTCAGCTGTGTTACTGCAAACATAAAACGTTTGCAGCACGCTTTTACTGGGTCATTCTTGCATAGTCCAGATATTCAGTTCCTCTCATTGCATTTTCTGTCTTGCTGTGGTGCAAGTCCTGCCTTTGCCACTTCCATGTCCTGCCCTTCAGTGCCCAGAGAGAGAAAAGCTTTGGCTGTGCCTCGGCTGAGGGTGCGCAGTGCCGCCCTTGTGGGCTGTCCTCCATTCTTTGCAAGGAGCTGGGTTTGAATGCAGTGCCCGTTTTCTGCAACAAACAGTAGGTTACACTTTCAAAGCAACTTGTTTTTTTTTTTACTTCCCATCCTCTTTGCCATCTGTCAGTAGATTTTGGTATGCAGTCTGTTAGGATTTGCTGATAAAGGTTTTATTAAGATTTATTTAATGGGATTTTGGATCTACCACTCTTTAATCCACGTTGGGAAAAATATTAAATAGTGACAATCCATAGCTGCCTTGTAACTAAATCACATTCACTTAGCCTGGGAAAGAATGATTTCTGAAGAACTTCTGTCTCACAAGAGCTTAGTAGTTGTCTTGTTTATTATCTTGCTGTGGTTGAAATTGCCGCAGTAGGGGGGGAAAAGAAAAATTGTTAATGCAGTTGTTTGTGTGGCTTGCCCTAGATATTATTCTTATCATTTTTTTATCTTTTTTTTTTTTTTCCTAATGAGGAGAAGCAACTGTGAAAGGAAAATATGCTGGAAAGGAAACAAACAATACAACTACAAATAAAAAGAATTCTTTTCATGTGGTGCAAGTCAAGGGAAAATCCTAGCTCAATATGCTCTGGCTTCTTGACACTCAAGGTGTGATCAGAGATTACTTATCATCCACAGGAGAGTGGGAAGCAAGTTAATTAAAATTTTCCACCCTTTCAGTGAATGAAATGTCTCCCAGTTTGAGATGCATTGTTTGAACACTTCTTTTTCAGGAGAGCTCTGGCACAGTTTTGTTCTACTTCCATTGGTGTTCAAATCCAATATTTGCTAGTTAGAAAGAGCATTGCACTTTTATTTGAGGGAGTGGTGTATTTGAAAATTCATTTTTATTGTCTCTAATAATAGATAAAATAATTACTGTATTAAATATAAAACGAGTACAAGATGCCTCTTTTCCTCTGCACCCATCCCCCAGTGTATTGTTTGTTTAGAAGCATTTTTGCTTTAGAAAGCATTTAATATGACACCAATTAAAGGTCTGTATAACGGTGGCTCCTGCTGGCACACAAATTCCAGTTGTGGGATAGAATTACAGCCAGTGATTAAAGAGGGGGAGGGAGAAATAATTTCGTATGGTCTTAAAAAAAGCTTCAATTATCTGTATTTGCGAGTCGAGAGTTTGAAGCCCATGTGGATTAACCTGTTTATTTTGGAGTGACTCCTTCCTCTCGTCTGTCATCTTCAAACTCAGCCAATTATTGGGAACAGTCTGTTCCCCAAGGACCTGGAGATGAGGTGCAGTGTCTGACTCCAGCGAAGCGTCGTGGAGTTGGAGGGAGCTTGTTAAAGGCCTGAGGAGCTCAGAGGAGGGAACACCTGTGCATCATGTACACCCCTCCTGCCTCCAGACAGCCCAACAGGCACACTGGGGTGTTGGGCACAGGGGAAAAATAGGAGGTCGCCTTTTGGTAACAACTGTGTAGAACTCTTCAAATAGGTTGAGGTTTTTTTAAATTTTTTTTTTTTACATTGCCAGATTTTTAAAAAAACCTTTTTTTTAGGCCTAATTGACTTGAATTTATTTTCTGGTAACTTCACCCTTTTGAATGTGCTTACCTGCTTGTTTCCTTTCTGCACCACTGGGTTATGAAATACTCCATCACCTGCTGCAGATGATGCTTAATCCTGACAAGGCAGAAAGGTCCAAAGCCAGCCCTGTCTCGCTGCTCAGAGCCTGCAGGGACAGGGGGCTGTGGCAGGAGTGATGGCATGTCCCTGAAACAATTTGGCTTCTACAGCAGCCAAATGAGCCTGCGTGCTATTGACGTCCTTCCTCATTGCCGTAATCGCCTTCTGATCTCTGACATTCGTGGCACTTCCTGATGCAAGAAGAAGGTTCTCCCTGCTAATCACCCACCTTAGGCAATGAATTCAAAATAGAAATCCTCTTTACAACACAAGATGTTCCTCAGGGCACAGACAAGCTCTGCTGTGCCAGTCTTTCCAGGTCTGCTTCCCTCCTGTAAATGAGTGAGCTCCTTCTGGTTTTGCCTCTGCAAACACTGTTTGATGGAGGAAATGTTTTAGACAGGTCCTTTTATGTGGCAGCTCATGAGGAGCTTGTGATGATGGATGCTCTGACCTTATTCTTAATCATCATGTTGCATATTTTCATCTTTATTTTTGAAGGTGTTGTTGACCAATCTCATAAATCTCAGTGTGTTATTAATACATCTTGTTGAGACATTACATCTTAAAGGCATCTAGATATGTCATGATTTTTTTATTACCCTTGGAAAATCTATTTTAAAAACTGGAAGAGTGCACAAATGTCCATCTTCCAGAGGGAAATGGGTGTCAAAGGAGACTCTGAATCTCCCATGATCACATCTGCAGGATAAGTCCTGATTGCTCCAGATGACACGAGCTAAGGGCCGTGTGGTATTGCCTCCCTCTCGCAGGGTGTCTCAGTCCTCTCCCAGAATTACAAATTCCAGTTTGTACAGGGTGATTTAAAGTTGCACTACCTCTCTAAGCCCCCACAAGCCTCTGTACAGAAGTAACATTAGTTGTGTTCCCTGGCAGGCACTTTCTGGGGTAGAGATTTTAAACATTTTCCTTTTAAGCAGGACCTGATGCAGCTCCTTCAGCTATTTGCACTTGTAGTCATGATTGGGTTTTTAATAGGTATAGTCAGGCAGCCATTCAGTTATAAAGATATAAGTGACCTAAATTACATTCGTTAGAAGAAAGGAACAGCTGAGATTGGAATTCACTAAAATACCTTGAAATAACTACAGCAGGATTTGGATTAGTTCTGATCAAATGACTGTTTCATTACTGTGGAATAAATGGATTTTTTGGAGCTGCAAAACTATTGTGCCTTCCCCAGTGTTGCAAATTGGCAGTTAAAACTCCTTACGTGCACGTGAAACCAGTGTAAGTGCCTGAGCTTTTTGGCAAATGTAGTTGTTATTCCAATCAAATTTAGTTATATTTGTAGAGACTAGTAGTTACCATTTGTCTGCTTTGTGTTTATTAACATTAAAAACTAGTAAATATGCTGTAGCATCTATTCATAAAATTACTGGCAGTCTTGGCAATTAGACACCTCACTAGAATAATCTTTGTTGAAACCACCAGTGGTTCTTTCTGTGTGGATTGCAGGGTCTGCCATTTAGTTGAAAGGGAATGAGCAAGGCTCTGCTGGGTACATGTGCAGCAGGAGCCAGACTCCTGCACTGAAAGGCAAAGCTTTTCCTCTCGCCCACAGATTTCCTGATTCAAAATAAGAAGGCAGCGATGCGTATTTGTGGGCGATAAAAGGAACTGACTCGTGCTTATATTTTTTGTTGCTGTTCTTGGCTATTTTCCTTTTGATCCATCATGGTAGAGTAACACAACTGATTCCAGTGCTGATATTCAGGATTTGCTGAAGCTTAGACAAGTGCAGAATCCGAGCAAAGCAATGCTGTCATTTTTTAACTACTTGAACATAATTTTTCTCGGGAGGAGATAATTGATAACATACAATGAATTCATCCTGTTTGGATCTGGAACGATCTAAAGCTAGATGGATGAGTCAGGCAGTGTAAGAACAAGACCACAGATGTTTACCATTTTAAACAAACTCCTTGAACAGTTTGGGATGTATGGGCGGTCGGTCATTTGTCTCATGTTTGTGAACGTTTTCCTTCCTCCCTAGCTGAACATAAAACATGACCCACTTCAGTGCAAAACCCCTTTCTCCCACTGAGAAAACCCACACACATATTTTTTTCTTGGTGTTTTTTGGTGCCAAGCTGAATGTCGCACTCCAAGTGATGATGCCAACTGTTGCTTTTCCTTCCCCAGGGAGTTGAAGTGCAGACAGATTACGTTCCGCTGCTGAATTCCCTCGCCATGTACGGCTGGCAGCTGACGTGCGTGCTTCCTACTCCCATTGTGAAGACAAACAGGTAGGGAGGGCTGGGTGCTGCCTTCTGGCCAGGGAAGTTGCTGTACAAGCACCACAGTCTGCACAAGCAATTCCCTGTGCAGTCAGTGTGGATTTCCTTGCAAAGCCTGCTGCAGCTGTTCGCGGGGTTTTCCGAGCATCACCAGCCACATGTGGCAGGAAGCACATGTCTGGTGGGCAGACAGACTGCAAGGTGGCAATGTGGTTTTTGCATGAATTTTCTGGGTGTCGTTTCTGCCTCTCTGCAAGCTCCATGACTGTAAAATTCCTGCTCTGGATCTTCCAGTAACGTCTGATAGAGCAAAGACAAAATGTGTGATAATGTTAGGGAGTGAGATGTTGTCTAGCTTAAGAAAAGTAATTTTATTCTTAATAAATGCCTGTCTAATGCTGCTGATACAGTCTAGCTGAGCAGAACCCTGTGAGATTAGTGTGTCACTGCTCTAGTAGCCTTGTGTGCAGATATAATAATTCTGTGGTCTACTTTGCTATTATTTATATTCTGAGTTTTTAAATATAAATGCAAATCTCTTAAAATCTTCATAACTGGCGAAAAACAATCATACCACTTGTTAATCATGAAGGTGGTGCTTTCTGAATTTTCGCTGGTCAGGAATATATTTATATGTACATATACACCAATATAATCAGTCATGATTTTTTTATCTTAAAAGAATAAAAATATGCCCAGCTGTTTATGAGATTTGGATGAAGACTACTCTAGCACATAAAAACCTAAAAAGTAAAAGGCCATCTGTATTGAGGGAGAAGCCATGTTTAAGTTTTACATAAATGTTTAAATATAAGAATGAATAGAAAATCACAGTTATGAGTTGTAATCCCTGACTCTTAAAGATAAATGTATAGATGATTTTCTTCCAGCTTTCTGTATCCCACTAATACCTTGAGTAACAGAAGTCAGTGTAGAAGGGCACCCACCTGTGATTGTCTCTCCTGCCATGCTGCAGACCTATAGGGAGCACCCAGCCCCATTGCAGATCAGTGCCCCAGGAGGGAAGGAAAACTCTGGAGTTGCTGAGACACAGGCACTGGGGCTCTTGGGTTTCTTCCTTTTTGTTCCAAACAATTTATTCTGTGTTTACACACTAATGCTAAAACATTCATCAAAACTGCGTCATAGGCCGACAGGCTCTATCAGTCTGAACATTCCCCTCTCCCTGCCCCCCAAAATACCAGGCTGCCCAGAGACACCAGGGACTGGCAGAGTGAGGATCATTCTTCATTTTGTTCTTCTTTGACCTGCAGAAATAAATGACTGAGATGGATTTTCGCTTTGAATGATGCTGGATGTGAATTTAATTCATTCTCAGGAGTGTGCATTTGTTTCTTTTCAGGGAGGGGAATTTATCTACAAAGCAAATTGTATTTCTTCAGAGACCTTCTTTGCCCCAGAAAGCAAAGAAGAAAGAATCTAAGGTAAATAACCTTGAGTTTCTGGTTTCTTTGGGTTTTGCTGGTGGTATTTTTATATTGAAATTGATTTCCCATAGAAGTAAAACAGCCTATTCAGTGTTTCTGTGATACAGTAGTGAGACACGAGGAATGGAACTGTTCAAATGAAAGAAACAAAAACTGCTCAGATGATGTCAAAGCTCCTAGATTTCAATCTCTGTTGAACTCACAGCAGCATAAGAAATGCAGATTTTTCTTCATGTAAACCAGCCATAAACCTCCACTTAGACCTAAAATTCTCTCATATTCAGTGCCTGTAAGGTGGAAGCAACACTATTTTCTCTCACCCATTTCCTGTATTTTCTGTTTAAACTTCGTTCTCTCTCTTGTTCTCTCTTATTCTCTCTCTCTCTCTCTCTCTCATTCTCTCTCTCCCTCTCTCTCTCTCTTTTGGTAGAACCTGGCACAATGTAGTCCTGATCTTGGCTGGTGTTTCTGTTGTGTGAATATTAATGAATTCTGCTTTAATTTAACCAAGAAAAGCCTCTAGAATCCAGCTAAATGATCCAAAGGCATAGCTGACAGCTAATGATGTATGGATATGGATGCATGTATGTATTCCCACTTCCATTTTTAAACCCGTAGCTGTGGGAACTCCTGCCCAAACCTGTCATGCCATGTCTCTCTCAGCTGGAGAGAGAAATACAGAGACTGGAAACTGAGAAAGTGATGGCCTTCCTGCAGTAGTCAAAATTGCCTTGCCCTTTCAGTATACAAGGGATCAGGAAAGCCAGATGAAGTATGGAAAAGATCTCTGGAAGCACATGACAATGAGGTTGCTGACTAATGCAGCCTCGTTTTTGTTGTGGCTCTGTGGGCTTTGGTGGGTGCTGCCAGCCCAATGTCACCTGCAGGAGTGGGTACTTGAGGCCCTGCAGAGCTGAGCTGCAGCAGGAGATCAGAAATGCTAAGCAGAGCTGAGCACCAGGAGCATTTCACCCAACAGTTTAGGTAATTGCAGATAGTTTTCATCTACGAAGCCCTCACTGTTTTAGAGCCTGGTTCTGTGAAAGTTGTCTTTTTGATACAGTGCAGACCAGAGGAGTGTTTGAACTGACTGAAGCAGGAGAGAACTTCTGGGAGTGAGACTGATTTAGGATTTATCCTCTCTCATTAGCAAACCTGGAGCCCAGAATATTTGTGTGAACTTGTTACAAAGCCCATTTTCCTTGTTTTCTCTCTTTGTTTTCAGGTGATTAAAGGGATCTTGGGATGAGTGCCTGTATTTGGTCATTCTTTTCCTACCACTGTGGGTGGTTTTAGTGGAAGGGATGGGAACCCATATGTGGTTGTTCATCCTCAAATACAGAAAGAAGTATGATGCTGATTTCTTGTATTATAATAACACATAACATACCATCCAGATGATTTAAAACTTTGTTTAAGTTTTTTTCATTCCGGGTTATAAAAACTTACTTAACAATGTCTGGTTGACAAAACAAAGGACTCACTCATTGGCAGTGTTAATATACAGGCATATTTGAGGGCAAGAATCACTACAGCACATTTCCATACCAAAGGTCAAGAAAGGATGACATACCTTGATTATAATTTTGAAAAGGGATGTAAGACTGGTTGGTTCAACATCCGTAAGTGGTTGTTGCATCACATCAAAGATGCCAACCCAAGCATTTGATTAAAAGTTGCTGCATATTCTGCACATCCCAGGCTCTCAGGGATTTTTATTTAACTTAAGCTATGGCATGTCTAAAATGTTTATAGATAACCCTCAGAGGAGGGAAATAGGATGATAACGTTAAAAGGATATTGCATTGATGGAAAATGTTCTGTTCTATCTTTGCACATCAACGAACTGCTGTTCAAGGTAGTCAGAGGCACAGAAAAGGAAATATGCAAGGAGTGGTACAACTTCTCTCTTCAGTGAAAAGTACTTCTACTAGCGTAATATTCAATCAGGGATGAGGTAATTGTGTTCATTCACTTTATACAAAACTGATGCTTATTTCAGCAGAAACTGGCTGAATGCATTTTGGTGAAATAACGGTGTAAGTACCTGACTGAGTGTGTACTGCACACACATAAAGCCTCCTACAGCTGGATCTTCATCACTTTTAGGGACCCTGATCTTGCCTTCTGTCAAAGAGAGCTTAGAGTTAAGTGGAGGAGTGGGTGCCCAACACTTCTGCAAATCAAAGAGCAAAAACTCAGGTGTCTGAATTTTAAACAGCTGAGGTCTAGAACTGAGATGTTATCGTTCCTCTTTCTCTAAATCGCAGTGCTATTGAAGAGAAAGATAACTTCCTTTAAGTAAAACCGAGAAGAGTTTTGTGAAAGCCAGTTTCTTTGTTGTTTTTCCCCTTCTCCTTTTAAGTTCTGGCTACCAGGAGGAAAGAACATTGTTCCAGCTTTGTAATCTAATAATAAGTTTTGAATGGCTTTCTGATTCAGGAATAAATAGCTAGATCAAAAATTTATGAATACCAAATCTTCTGGCCAATTTCAGCACAGACTCAGTTTCACTGGAGAAAATGGCTTTTTTGAACATGGCTGGGTTTGCTGAACATCCTGATGAGGTTATTTATGCCATCCAAATACTGCCTGCTAACCCGTTCCTGAGCTTCCATCAGCGACTGACACTGCTGAAAAAATGGTTGTGCACATTCAGAGGTACCTAGCAAACTTGTGTAAGATGGCTCAGCAGTGACTTGGAACCATGGAGCAAGTCCTAAAGAGGCCTCGAACTTGTTAAGGGCACTGGAGCACCTCTCCTCTAAAGACAAGCTGAGAAATTTGGGGCTCTTCACCTGGGAGAAGAGAAGGTTGCATGGAGACCTCACAGCAGCCTTCTAGTTTGTGAAGGGGCCCTGCAGGGAAGAGCAAAGGGACTCTTCACCAGGAAATGTAGTGACAGGAAAAGGGGTCATGACTTCAAACTGAAAGAGGGCAGGTTTAGATTAGATGAAATTCTTTAAAAAGAAATACTTTACTGTGAGGGTGGTGAGACACTGGCACAGGTTGCCCAGAGAAGTTGTGGGTGCCCCACCCCCAGGTTGGATGGAACTTGGAGCAGCATGGTCTTCTAGGAGGAGTCTCTGCCCATTGCAGGATAGTAGGAACTAGATTACCTTGAAGGTAATTCCAGTCCAAACCATTCTATGATTCTGTGATTCTGGTTTTCCTTGGGAAGCTTGATCTATTTTTGGACAAATGAAGCAGATATAATAGTGACGTATTTGTTAGCCTTTATATACATTATACCTTGTCAAGTTAGTATTTCAGAGTACTGCTAGTTCCATTTTGGTTTTTAATAGTAGCGAAAACAGTTCTGAAATGGTGGCTGTGGCAAGTCCTGTGGGAGTGCTGCAAGTAGCAGCCTCATGCTTTCTCCTCAAAAGACATTCCTACAGATGGTTCAGAATGTTTTACTGTTTGGGTATGGTCGTGGGTGTGGTGTTAGTTCTGCTGTTAACCTGGTGAAAAACACTGGAATAACACCATAGGATTGCTTCTTCTGTCTGCACATATGCAGCTTTGCATATCCTTCCCTTCCACACAGAGTAGAGAGGAACTCACCAGGCACATGCTAGAGCAGAAGCAGAAAGCATCTCCTTCCTCTGTGGAACAGAGATATCTGTGGGGGCAGAAATCATCTTGGGCCATCTGATTTGGTCTGGCAACTTCTTTTAATCTTGGGTCTTTCTGGCCAAACCCTTTAGTATTCGAATTAAAACTAACTAATCGAAACACGTCTACTCAGGAAAGTAAATGTCCATGTGAGATTGCTTCTAATGGTCTTTAACATCTGGATCCCTTCTTTGTAGTTTCACTGGAGGTTCTCAAAAGAAGACATGCACAACAGAAAAACGAAGAATTCCACAAAGGCTAAATTAAGTACTAGGGGGAAGCAAAGGGCGCAGGAGAAGCAGGAATTTGAAGTCACGGAGAACACGAGAAACTTGGAAGCACAAATGTCCCGAGCAGCCAAGCCTGATGCAGAGCAGCAGCCGGACGATGTCATAGACTTGGGAGACGAGGTGGCCGGGAGCGAGGGCAGAGGTGCCCCCCACGGCGACGGGGCGTCAGCAGAGACGTGTGCTGCCAGCTGTGACACTGGTGACAGTGCAGGGCAGGTGTGCCCGAGCCAGAGCGTGCCCGGCTGCCCTGCAGGGCCCGCGGGCGGGGGCTGCGCGCCGGGGCCGGACGGCGGCAGCGGCAGCGACGGGGCGGCACCGGACACCGACTGCGCCTCCGAATGAGATCCACTGTTCAGGAGCCCTGTGAGTGGCTGCTGCTGTGCCAAGACAAAAGAACAGATTTTGATAATCCCCACCACTAACTCCATTGCTCAGCTCAGCATTTCTTTTGCATTTCTTTGATTTACTTTGCTCCTTAGCACTCTGGTATCTCATTGTTTTAAGTATCTACCCAGACTTTTCAACCCACAGAAACTGCAAAATTCCTTTCACTGTACGTAGTGGGAAATGCTCTCCTAGAGCTACACTTTAAATTAAATAGTAGGGAGGGACAGAAATCATACTTTTTTCCATGACCAACCGTAGCAAGCCAGCTTTGAGCCTGGGTCAGGGCAAGTGTCCCATTCAGTCAGATTTTACTATGTAGTACTTTCTTGTCCATGTAACTTTTCTGGAGGAGTTATTGTGCCAGATGTTATTTTGTCACTAGGCTTGTAGTGTCATAAAAATGATATTTGGACTTCAAGAGGTTGAAACTGAAGTTGGAAAGCTCAGAAAAAGATGGCTGTTATCCATATATTTCTCCAGGAGCACACTCACTGACAATACTCTCTTCTGAATTTTATTAACCCTTACAAATCTTTAGGCAATAAGCAAATTGTGTTACAAACCCTATGGTGAATCTGTGAGGCGGGTGATTCCACTACAAAATGCAATTTCCTATTTGGTCTTTGCCAATCAATAGTTCATCAGTAGCTGTGGGGGCTTCAGAAGACAGAAAAACAGGAAACGAAAAGGCAGGTAAGAAGTACTTCTGTCAGTGGTTATCCTCACTAAAATTGGAATTAGATGTTACCTCCTGACCTTTTCCAGGTGGTTTTGCACCACTTCTTCACTGTTACAAAATACCTTGTGGTAAAGAACTGAAATTTTACACAGAGGTCCGTGGCCAACAAATGTCACTAAATGACTTTCCAAAATTAAAATACCTTAACAGACCATTTTTTTTCATTCAAGTAACCATATTCTGGGACTTATACTTAATGGAATTCTGTAAAATTACCAACATTTTTATGTTTGAAGCTACATTAAAATATTTACAAGTGAATGTACATGTAATATAGTTTCTGTGCCAATGTTCTCCAAGTACTTCAGTATTTTTACAAATGTAGGAAGGAGTCTTTTCTCTCTTCTTAACCACCTTCATCCTTATTTAGAAGTGGTCAAGTAATCTGGTAACAAGATGAGAAAAACATTGTAAATTTCCCTGCTTTCCTTGTTTTAAAACAAGAGGTAGAGTTCTGTAAGTGATTTGCTGTTTTTTCCCTTGACTGATTTGTGCTTGATAATTTTCCTTAGTCTTCAAATCAAAATGCTGTACAAAGGACTATGTTCTGTATCAGATGTGCACCTAGAGTGGTTCAAAAGCATCTTTCATGCCTAAAAATTACTCAGTTGGCAGAAAGGGAAAAATTACATCACTTAAATATTCATTTAATTGGAGTGAAGGCACTCAAGTTTAAACCATTTGATTTCACACACACAAAGCACAGCGGTAGTTTTGTCATTGATTAAAGAGTGTTTTATTTTGAATTCAGTGGTTTAACCACAGGACTGTAAGTAATTTTAGTTTCTGATGCTATTTTTCAATTACTTCATTTGGTATTTTGAGATTACACAGGTGTTCCAATAGCCTCAAAAATAGGTTGCTACAGTTGTTCTGCTTAAATACAAGATCTCTGCTTTGTACAGTTTTAAGTTCCTATATACAGATTTTATTAGCATAAGATCCTTTTACTGATGGTTTCTGTCTCAACTACCAGCTTTGTATTAATTTGTTTAAAAATTCACTATATTTCATGAACATTTTGCTAGTAGAAAGTGTTGCAGTAGAAAGACCTCTCCAAATACTTTTTAACAGAAGACGTTTATTGGATTGCAATTTGACCTTGTTCAACTGAATCCCAACTGCTTACAAAACTAAAGAGAAATAAAGGTCATGAGGAGATTCCTTATTTGTGGTGTTTACACAGATGCCAATTATTCATCCCCAAAAGGAGGAACTCAGTTCTCTAAGTGGTGAGGAGGGGAAGCTCCTTACTACTGAATTAGCAGTAGTTACTGGTGCTACAGAACTGGTTGCTTGGTTTTCCTTTCCCAACAGAGCATGGAAGGGCCCGTGGGGAAGTTGCACTTGTTTAAGTGAAGGTTTGATTTAAAATTTTGTTCCCATAAAAGCTGGGTTACGGTTGGGAAGAATCGAAGAGATCTTGCATGTTTTTTCAGTTTCAAAAGGGCAGCTGGTTTGGGGTTTCTAATCTCATAATCAGTTCCAACTTGTGACTTTGAATTACTCTGAGCTGGTTCAGCTGTCTGAAGTTGTGCCCCCGTCCCAAGGAGAGAGAGAGAGAGCCTAAATCATCTCTCAGACAGATGATCCAGACGTGATGAGGGCTGGGGAAGGCAGGTCTGTGGTGCAGCAGCAAGGCTCCACAGCTGTTACCTGCATTCTATCTCAGCTGCCTTGGCCATTTGGGGCCTGAAAAAGCAGGACCACCAGAGTGGCCAGGGAAGTGAAAAACAGCAGTCAGCAAGTGGTCATCTGAGCAAGCCACCAGCTGATAGGAGAAGTTCAAAGGGGAAAATCCAGCTCAGGCATTGGAATGCGCTGCCTGGGGCGGTGCGGTGGTGGTGAGGCAAATGGTGGAGGTGGAGTCACTGTCCCTGGAGGTGTTTGAGAAAAGACTGGATGAGGCAAATGAGGAATTGTGGAGTGGCTGAATTAAATGAAAGATGGAAAAGGAAACAAACAGTGGGGAGCAGGGGCAGAGGGGTACAACTATGAAGGGTAGGGTGTTCAAACTTTTGATGTTAAAAGGGGTTAAGTGCACAAATGAAGGGACTGGTACTTGCATTATGTCTTTGATTGGATCTGTGCACTTGAAAACAGCATAAATGAAATAGCCCAAAGTAGCTTTAATATATGCATGGAAATGAAGCTAAGGACAAAAAAAATATACCCATTTCTCCCTAATTTGGCTCCTCTGTCAGCCTCGATTTCTGAGGTGAGCAGAGGAAGGGCTCTGCATTTGGATACCCTGCTTTTTCTTTGTAGTGGCTGTGACTCTACATTTGCCTCAGGGAGCCAATTATAGGGCAGAAATGAAGCATGATCAGCCTTTCATGCAGGAATTTCATCCTCCCAGAACTGAAGAGTAGAAGAGCATACACTAATTTCTTGCTGATGAATGTTTCTCGAAAGCATGAGGAATGCCAGCGAACAACAAGCCTATGACTTGTAGTTGGAGACACAATTCATGTGCCTCTGAGGCTGTTAGTGAAGATGTGCTTTTGGCTTTAAAAGGTGATCCCTGCCAAAGCCTCCATCCTCAGGAAGGTGCCTGTGGTGCTGGATGTGGCAGCTGATTCTAATCAGTCCCTTACCTATACACTGAAGGGAGAAAAAAGGCTTTTCAATTTTAAGTGCTTTCTGTTACTCACTTACAAAAGCACCCTACTAACTAAAGGGATGTAATGATAACTGAATAGCCATTCTTTTTCCAGCTAATTGATGCAAATACTATAGGAATATTTGATATTTGTACCGGATGAGCACAGGGCAAACTGGTATAGTATGTGTCACAAGAAGGCAAGATAAAGTCTAATAAGGCTGCAACACCAGGTAACTCACAATCCATCTCCTTAAGTTTAAATATAAATGTATAGATGGACACATCTCTCACTCCTCATCCTTTATTGCAAAAAAGAAAAAAAGCATCGTTCTATTTTTTTCCTCTTCAGTTGGTCCTTATTAGCTGATGGCACAAGTGTAAGAGGAATAAACATTTTCTACAATGACAGGATTCACCAAAGTGGTGAGAATATGTCTCCAACTCAGTAGCAGCTGAACAGCAGGGGCTGCTCTCTGTTCCTGCCAGTGCAGGCCACTATCATGTTTATTGAATTATTTGTAGACCGTGTGTTTATTTGTTAATGTTTCTGGGATGTTATTTTTATCTTCAATTACGGCAGAGTCAGATCAAATAACAGACTTTAAGGTGAAACTGATGTCTCACTAAAAGACCACAAAACTCTTTAGAAAGAGACTTCCCAAAGATTCTTAAGTGTCAACAGGAAAAGGCTGTGGAGGAAGAGGATGTCAACAACTTTCCCATTTTCTTGGCTTAGAAGTGGCATTTATTATCAGGTAAGAAAGGACTTCTTGCTCACAGTACCAGAGGTTACCACTGTTTGGGGGGGTGGGGGTGGATGAAATAATTATTCTTGTCCATGTTTTGGGGCAGTGCACATGTGTTTCATCCTGCTCTTCTAGTGGGTGAGCCCACACAATTAGAGAGATGTGTCCTTGCCCCACAGCACTCAGGCTGAGTGTAACAGGGGATGACAGAAGGAGGTTAGAGGGAAAAGAGGATGATGACAGAAGCAAAGGGTTTCAAAATGCCTTTTGTTAAATGGACATTTTGGTGCAGGTTTGAGGGGGAGTTGTGAAAGAGATGTAATTTGGGCTGCAGAAAACCTCTGCATTAAGGGAAGAAAAGGGTGTGCCAGTTTATAATTCATTAAATTATTTAGAAGTTGTAAGAAAACAACATTTAAAGGCTTCTCAGAATCTTTTTATCATGACACTGTTAAAATACACAGGAGCCTAGTGTGTGGCTATTTCAGAGCACCAGTACTTCCTGAGAGCAATGTATTGCACGTTCCAAGGAAAACCCTGCTTCTTTCAAGCATCAAGCTCTGACATGTCAGCTGCGATCCCTGTGAACACAAAACCCCCTTGGTGTTATTTTTTGTGACAAGCACGCTGTCCTATTTACATTCTAGAGTGAACAAACAAGGAAGCATTCATTGAAATAGAGGTACTCAGAAGGAATCTTCCTCTCATTTGAGGAGGAGGGATTGGATGAGACATCATCCCCTCTGGGCCTGCAGTGGCTGCAAAGGGGGCCAGCGACGGCACAAGCACTGAGCCAAGCGTAGGCAACAGAAGGCACAAACTTAGGGGCAAAGCTTCGTCACAGTACTGTCCCCAAAAGGCAACTTTTAAAGGTCCCTCAATCAGATTCACCCCTCCTGATGGAAAATACAGCCTGTCCTTAAGTTCTGTGTGTTCTGAGTGGCAGCAGGTGTGGCCTGTTCTCTTTTGACACCCAGGAATCGTTGGGATTATTCCATTTATCCCCTTCTGACACAGTCCCAGGAGCAGCTTTGTGCTTCACTCAAAGCAAGGGCCTGGCCTTTCCCAGCAGGGCTGCCTCTCTGCAATGCACATGGGTGAGGCAGTAAGTAGCCCCAAAGCTGTACAACATACCAGACTGATAAAAAGAGGGTATAACTGGAGTATGCTGGAGTTGAAATTTCCTCTTGGGGGAGAACTAGAGCTGGGCTGGAGGCCTTCTTAGCCAACCACAGAGATGTTATGCTTGAAAAACAAAGTGCTCCACACCAACATGACTGCAGCAGGCTGGGAATTGCGTGGTGGGTTCAGTGTCTCTGCAACCCCTATTTAAGGCAGAGCAGGGAGACACTGATGGCAAGGGACTTGCTGCATTACCTAGTTGACTATGTCTGAAACACATAACTCAAGGAAAGGAGCCACTAACAAAGGGAAGGCCTTAATCCAGTTAACATTTTTACTAATTATATATTAATTTAGTGTTTTTGATCTTGTTCCTGATTGAGGCCTTCAAATGTACAACAGGAACCTCTGCCACTTAAGGACTTGAACTGTCTATGCAGGTAATTAACAAACTCATTATAGACTTTCTTTGGTATCATAATTTCTATGGTGAGTTTTTCTAAAGGTTGGATGAAGAAGCTTCATTCAGGAAGGGCACCTAGAGGTGCACTCATGCCTCACAAGGCCAAGCTTTCCAAAGACTTTTCTCCAAGCAGTATGTCCTGGAAGCCCCTAAAGCTCTGTACTTGACGCAGCAGGACTGTGGAGATTTCCCATCTTGGCTATCGCTGGCCAGTGCTGCTTTTGAGGACACGGCCCATGCAAGCACGAAGTTGGCTCAACAACCTCAGCACCAGCACTGGGTGCATGTTCAGGGGAGGAATTCCTAAAACTGCTGCACTCAACACTTTCAACTCAGGGCTAAGCAGGATTACGAGAAAATATCTTTGTCAAGGCAACTGACTTGCGTCAGTTAAAAAACCACTTATGTGGGGTTTTTTTATATAAACCACATAAAAGGCAAGGTTTTTCCTTCTGAGAAGAAATGGCAAGAGAAGGAAGTCACAACATGGCAGCTCCTCTTCTGTAAAAATAGTAAATGTATTATATAGAACTGGGGAGGGAAGTGCGTACTCATTTGGAGCAGATTCAGAGGTTGTGGCCTGAATTATCCTTATAAACAGACTTGGCATTGTTGCACAACTAATTCTCTACAAGTGCTGATTCAGACACTGAAAGTTATTTAAAAGCTGACAAACAAAGCAGGTGTGTGAAGTGAAAATATGCTGCTACCATAAGAAAAGGCAAACCATCAAAAAACCAGAACAGTTAATGTCTTTAATATAAAATCACTTTTCTTTCCCCCAAAGCAGCAGCACTGCATTACAGGTGTATTACAGTTAAATTAAAGGACACTTTCATTACTGAGGATATCTTCATTAAAATCTTCTGAATAATTCATAGTCCATTTCTGTACATTTTAGCTTATCAAAATGCACTGGAAAAAATAAAATCATTTTCTCTTCAGCAGGTGTCACTACAGGTATCACTACCACCATTTCTCAAAGAAAACACAGTTTCTAGGAACACCAATGTTAGTGAGTAGTTTGGATATAGATTCTATCATTGGAGGGGGACCACAGATGTACCATGAAGTATCATTAGATACGTGTTTCTCTAGATCCTTTTCAGATATTCTTCCCTCTGACAAAGAAAAAAAAAAGTAGGAAATGAGAACAGAAATATTAATCATGAAGTCAGTTCAGAAATAATGTCTGGTTAGAGATATTTCAAGCCCTCATTTCTTAAAAATGTCTGGCTTGTTTCAGAATAATAGATACTGAGATTTGAGGCTTCCAAAAGCATTTGTTTTTCTGGGGATTTAGATCAGTGCTTCCATTTGGAATGCAGAGGATATTAGTCACTGACGAGGAACATGGCTTACAGACAAGTAAAATCCCACATTCACATGAAAAAAATAGGTATCTCTAACACAAATACAACAGAAATGGAAACATGCTGAAATATCTCTTAAAAGCAGTCAGCTTAACCTTCATCAATCTCACTTTAAGCAAAGTAAACAACATTTGCTTATTATTGTTTCTGGAATAAAGTCTGCAGTGGGAAAGATCAGTGTAAAGTTTAGGATTAACAGAGGAGAACAAAACTGCAATGCAAAATTTTTCTGCAAAGCAGAATAAGTACAGAGGAATTGTTTAACTCATAGCTCATTTTGAACCCGTAAATGTAAAAATGCTGGGCTATTATGCACAACTTCATCCTGTAGGATGTCATCAAACTTGGGCTTCAGAGAGCATCTGTGTACAGTGCCATGACACTTACCTGTAATGTGTGGCTGCAGTTCTTTACAGATCTGTGAGCGCTGCTGGGTGACGTGGAAACAACATGTGATCTTTCCAGGAAACGCCTCCATCAAACCAAGAATATTCTTCTGTAATGTTAAACACACTTGCTTACACCTCAGGCCATTAAATCAAAGCAGATGTATGCACACAGTCCCAGAATGCCAGGGTTTATTAGTGAGAACCAAGACTTTGCATTTCAGCACTGAGAACCTGATGGGTGTGACTCCACAGGCCTGACCTGCTCACACACACAGAATTCCCACACTTGGAATGCAAATACCCTGCCAGCTATGTTAATGCTTTTCTTCTTTTCTGACATAGATTACAATCTGTAAGATTTGAACCTGAGATCCAGTTAGGTCATTTCCCAATTTCTTCCCCTTATGAATTCTCAGTATTTCCTCCTTCCATTTCCATAGGGGGTTTCCATTTAAAAAAATCCCCTGCAGTATGTATTTGCCATTAGTTAGGAACTTTTTGAGTCTTGTCTGGTTTATCTGATAAGGTCACTAGACCCTTTACTGTCTCATGTTCTCAAGTAAAACCAACTACCACGTAATGCTAATGTTATTTTTACCAGAGTAGAAAGTATAAACTCATTTTCAGTTCCCTAAGTCACAGCTGTGGTAAGTTACCACCAAACCCCCAGCAGCTTCAGTTCAAATCACAGCAGAAAAAGAATGTGTTAGTCAGATGCTGTTGTTAGCTCTGAAATTAGGATTTAGCTGCTGTCTAGATTCTGCATTATATAGGATTTTCACTGCTGGAACAGATGCTGGAAATTCTTTAAAATCTGATATAAAAATAATTTCTAGGTAAATTTGCTCTTTTTGTTAAGTGTTTGCTTGTTAACCAGTTACTACACTGAGTCTGCCCTGAGTTGCTTAACAAAAAAACCTGGAAAGATTCTACTTTGCAGAAAATCTGTTCCCGAATCCCTAAAAAGACATGGGATGAAGAGCAGCATAGACTGCCTCTGCTGTACACCAGCACCTCTACTACTACTTGCTGTCTTAGAAGCAACAGCATGACGGGTACAATCATTTGCACTAAGGATATTTCCAGTGCCTCAGCCTCAGTGACATGAGAGCACATCCACAGAGAGCACCAGACCCCACAGTGGCATCTCCCTTCGCCCTTGTCAGCCCATACACAGCTGCTCCTTCAGGGACCACGTCCTCCAAACCATCAGTGATAACCCAGCAGGTCCTCCTGCAGATTGTACACAGATGTTTGTCACAACAGCCTAAAGGCTGCTGGAGATTCTATTTCCTCAATCCTCTGCACAGAAGTGAAGAATTTTGACAGACGTGTTCTGGATCTGAGGGACGTGTGAAGAATGAAGGAGGGATATATTTTAAGCAGCGTGTGACACTGTTCTCTTCTGTCCCAGAAGCTTTAGTGCAAAAGTTCTGCTGTCATAAAACTGCTTAAGTGAATGCTGGGAATGTCAGTACTGGCACTGGAAAAACCTGTGCATGCTTAGAACAGACTGGGATATCAGTAGGTGGCCAAAAGGAAGAGCAGATTATTCTGCTTCTAGCAATAAACAAATGACTTTTCAGAGAAAGCAAATATCTCTATATCTAGAAACATAGTAGAAGTACAGAAATAAAACTAGTGATGAATCCTATACACGGTTTCTGGAATCATGACAGCTCTTCATCTTTATCTTACAATCAAAAGCTTTCAATACTTAGAAAACCTATAAATCATTCTGGATGCTTCTTTATAGAAGCTGTGCTAATTTGACCCTTAAATATTGTAAACAACCCTTAATGGCTGAGGAAATGTTGATGAAGTACTGCACAAGCAGTTTAAAAAGCAGCTATAAATCCTTCATTCATACACTAGTACTTATTAGGAACTAATGAATTATCAATAGAGCTCCATTGTTATTTTAGAAAGAACTTCCTTTGGATATAATGACTCTTTTCTAGTCTTTACATTCAATACAATCTCTACTTAGACTAGGTGGTTACACTATTATAGCACTATGCATACTATTAGTGTGTATATATATATATAGCTTTAGTATACTATAATGCTCTTACAAAATCATGGTAAAATGCAGGGATATAGTAAAATTTAGGGGTAATTGACTTATCAAAATCAATGGGAGCAGGTATGTCCAGTAACAGCCTTAATTTGTACACTGGCATAAGTAGTTAACAAAACACACACGGGATTTGAGGCAGGAAGTGACTTTTGTCTCTGTTTTCACAGTGTCTTACAGAGAAGGACTGTCTGGAATTTGGTAACATTGATATACACACGAATAGCTGAGACAGGTTTTTTTGGAAAACGTTTGACTTACCTTAAATAAGAGTTCGCTCGTATTTTTTGCACTGTAGTACAGCTTCGCTGTTCCCAGTTTGTGTCTATTTCCTTTACCCTCTTGGTATCCATGAAGATCTGCTATATGCAGCAGTATAGAAAACAATGGGTTAATTCCAACACCCCCTGCTATCAGCACTAGGTTTACTGGGGAGTCACCAGGCTGAGGATCAAAGAAGAAATCACCTCCCACTCGCAGAGCCACTTCTGAGTCAAGAGTACACTAGGATGGAAAAGAAGATATTTAATTTCAGAACTAAATGCAAAAGTTGAAATCTTATTATTTTTGTACCCCAGTCACAAGGTTTGCTGGGCTGTGGTTTTTATTTTCATTGATCAGTGAAGGAAAAACAGAAGGACTTTAAATATACACACATTTTCCAGCTATCTGAAGTAACCCAGTGTCTCTAGGGATCCAGTTGTACTTTCAGAAGTTTCAGTCTTACGGTAAGGCAGGATGGTGACTCCCCCTTCTTATCCCCATAAGAGTTGAAAGAGGAACAATTCACACAAAGAGTTTTCCAACAGCAATATGTGGTTGTGAAAACCCCAGCTCAACACTGAAAGCACACTTCTACCCAAAAACCAGCTTCATGCCAACAAAGGCCTTCCTATGAGGTCACAGAAGGTCAGAATAAGTTGCACACACAGAAGGTTTTTCTGGTTTTTCCATCCCCATTCCTTAAAATTAAAAACTACCCAGAAGGGAAATAAGTATCCACAAGAATATTTCTTGCATAATCACTTCTGCATTTACAACTTCAGAGACACAGAAGAAGAAAACTTAGGGGAAAATCTTCTCTCTTCACTTATATGCGAAAAATTATTTCCTAAAGAAATCTGTCCAAGCATGTTTTTTTAATAAGTGGAAAACAAAAGCTACGACAAAAAAATCCACTTGGGTCAGTTATCTCCTTGGTAAACCAGCATTGCATCCTGGTGTGAAGGGTGAAGCTGCAGTACAGAGAAGTCAGGTGAGTTCTTCCACATCACTGCAAGCTGACAGAACAAATAAGAGCACTTACATATATTTTAAAAGATAAAATGAAGAGGACAGGGAAACCAAGGAAGGTGGGAATGCAGGAGAGGTAATCAAGCTATAAGAACTGAAAAATGAGCTTAGAGAACGAAAACACTCCCTCCAAAGAATTCTATTCATAGCAGGAAACAGTAAATTGAAACAAAGGGAGTTCCACTAATGGAGGCTGCACAGACAGCTAAGGTCTAAACGTGTAACAATTCCACCAGGAGCAAGGAGGATGCCCTTGGATGCAGGTACTGCACAGAACACACAGATTCCTAAGATAGTAAACATGATCAATAAAAACACCCAACGACTTTCTTGCTTTTCTTAATTATTGCAGAACTATTGTCTCTCAGTTATACTGCAGGACAGTGAGCATTCATTATCTGAAACTGATTTCTCCCTCCCTCGTGATGTACACTGCCAGGCTTTCCCACCATGCTTTACTCTGGTCTAGAGAAGCACGAATCCACATGTGTTCCAGACTCCTGTGGCCTAAGGAGGACACAGAATGTGGCACCCTCTGAGGAAATAAGCATTTTTAGGGAGAAACAATCTCACATCTGCCTCCTTAACCAGCCTAGTTCCTCAAGACTGGACATGGGATTTGGGAAGAATCTCTCTTAACCAGCAGTCTTCCATGTATTTCTGTGCTTTGGCCATGACAACAATGATAACAGTAAGTCAGTATTCAAGGAAAAAATAGTAAAATTATGGAGTAATACCATGAAAAAATGTTGTCCTTTAGCCTAGTTTATAAACGCAGCTCAGGCAAAGAAGTGAGGCAATCAATACATTACATGGATATTTTTTAAAGAAAAGGCTACATCTCCCTTAAATTATCTAAAATACATGGTGCTAAAACTTGTTATTTTATATACAGCAATATTAAGGAATAAATACCTCTAAAAAACACAGATACACTGAATAAATGAGTGCTAACTATTCCTATAATATTTTTAACCGGTGATATCAATTAAGCACCATTTTTGTCACCATTTATACAACATTTTCAAATTCTAGGTTGCTATTTTTTCTGCTTGTTTCCTGAAGAAAAGCATGCACTTTTGTTTAGCTACAAGAGTCCATGTATACCCTGGAGGTTTCTCCATGGCATCAGGTTTGATGCAGCTTACCCCTTAACTAAAGATTTATCCTATAAATTCCACCAGAAAACTCAGCAACAAAAACTGATTTACAACATCAAAAAATTCTTAAATAGTTTCCAGCGAGTGTGAAAAGAACAAAAGGTGACAGAACAGATCACTGAAGAAACATGTGACTCATCTGACAAACTAAATGGGGTAAATGATGAACAAAACACCACGAGGCCAAGTCTCAGACTTTATTTTTAATATAGCAAAAACTCAAGCCTTGTGTTACATCTTTATTGCAAAAATACTGCGTATTTAAAAGAATACTATAGATATTCTGAAATGTTTTATCATTTCAGAAAAACTGGTCTAGGTATCTTCCTTGGCTCCCCTTTAATAATCTCTATCTATCTGTGATTTTTCAGTGATTCCCAGTTTATATTTACAGAAATAGTCAGGAATTACAGAAGGCTATCAGAGGTTACTTTGTAATGTGTAACACTCCCTGTTCTCAGGGATCTAAGTTAGAACAAAGGTTTTTCAACATTTTAAAATTCATCAATTCCATAGGAGTAAGAACCCTTATATACACTAACTGCAACATCATTTAAAGACTGCTGTAAGCACAAGTGGTGTCAAAAGACCACAATGACCATTTTCCATAAAAACATCTGATTTCAGTCCCTTGCTGAAAAAAAAAAAACTTTTAAGATTTATGTTGTATCCAAAATGCTTGAAGAATTCAACATGAGTTTTGCAGTTAATAGCACAAAGTGGTCTAAAAACACACACCACCCCCTTTACCTCAAAAAAAAAAGCAAGCCAGCTCTCACAGGTAATTTCATTTACCTCAGTGTGAATCCAGTGAGCAGGAGGATGAACAGTGTGCTTTACTGCCAGCTCTAGTATTCCTTCTCGTTCTAACAGGCCAGGGCTTGAACATATTGAAAATCCCCCAACTACAGATACTCCAGGAATAAAGAAATCAACCCTAAAAATAGATCAGACACAAAAGTTTAAAAAAGAAGCCAACAACCCCAAACATGGACAATAATAGCCAAAATAATGTGGCTGCCTTTGTTTCAATTATTTTTCAACATCTTCATTTCTGTAACGTAACTTTTCTGAAAAGGGAGTTAACCTTGAGTAACACCATTTCCTTGGAATTATTTTCTTCTAGAGCCATGTCATCATGTTTGCTAAACCAGAAGGTTTTCAAACCATTCTGCTTTTAGCATTAGATGTCGCATCTCACAACAGACTAGAATGCTGAGTGTTTTAACTAAATGATTTGCATATTAGAACAAAACCATAATTATGGTCTGATAGAGTAGCTTAATTCCCACTCTTTTTGGTCCCTTTGATGGGCTCTTCAATTTTCAAACATAAGAAGATTTGCATTTTAATTTTAGGGAAATGACTTTATATTAAACACTTTCTTTTCCTGGGTAGATGAAATATCTGAAATAAAACCAACAGTATTTTTAAAATTTCCCATGTAAGGAGTCCACTACTGGCAGCAGAGCTGCGGCTCCCTCTGCTGGCAGATATCGCTCCTTAGGTTATAGGAAATTGAATAAATTCACACTCTTTTCCTTCCAGCTTAAAAGTAAACCATGCACGAGTTTGTACAGGTAAGAAGGTAACATGTGGCTAAGCTTCTGCAATACCAGCCATTAGAGAGTATGGAAGGCAAGCCATTACTATGTATGAACTATAATTCAGTCTCATAAAAGTAAAGCTTTGATAAGCCTTGATGAGGCCTCCAAATAATTATCAGAAAAAAAATTACAAGCTGGTTTGTGATCTATCACCTGAACTGCTCTGTGTTCCATAAATCTTTAAATGCTTCTGCTTTCTACAGCACATAACAAAATCTCCGTGCTTCAAAATAAAGCAAATGTTTATAACTAGTTGTGCTGGTCCCCTTAGGAAACAACCACGCTGATAAACCATGCCAAGGGCTAGAGAACCAATATTCAATTCAGGCCTGGGTTAGGCTGGCTCAGTATTAGTTAAGTGAGGATGCAACAAGAAATACAGACTGGCTTCTACTGCACAGGTGTTTTCTTTAAACAGCAAGGCTGTGTTCTTCAGAGACACCACAAAAGCTTGAGGAAAGAGAAGCACTTGGAGTAGTTCACCACTTTTTGAATAAAAAAAATCTTGTGTACTTACTCCATGCAAAATTCACCCTTTGAAGAAAAACTCTATTTCTCTTGAAGAATGCATACAGGGTGATATATACAACAATGATCCAATTTTTAACTTTATGCTTGTATCTTGATGGTGCATAAAGGTACCTGACTGTAAAAGAACAGTCTACAACCAAAAAAATTGAGAAGGCTAATTCCAGTGTGCTCAGCTTGTGCAGCCCCACTGCCCGAGGGGCTCAGCTTTACTGACAAGCTCTGGGAGCTGAGAAAAGTCGGCTCTTGAATTGCAGCATTTACCCTGCCAAAGAACATCTCACAATGCAACTGAAGCTCTTGACCTCCCTCTGGTGGAAAATATTCTTACTACTTAAGAGGAACTTAACGAAAAACATAAAAATTTATGCTGGAAAGTCACAATTTACATTCAAGTCAAAATGCTCTCCTTGGCATGTAAGGGAAACCTTGTCCATGCCTGGTGGGGAAACACACAAACATTATTGCAAAACCTACATCAGACATGGTTTTTACATTTCCCAAATATTAATGCAGATGTATTTTTCTTTCCCAAGTACATAACTATGAGAGATTTCAAGGCACAGTTTACTGTCTGATACTGGACTAGCTCTGATGGCTTGTCTCACTCAGCCTTGTTAGGAAGGGTGAGCAGGCTCCTGAAGAAATGCTACCTGTGACAGCCTAAGGGAAAAGAGCAGCAGAAGGGAAAAAAATGTAGAAAACCCACAACAAGGAGGCACAAAAAGATGTAAACTAGAGATCTCAGGGTGGTTTTTCACTTCCCTCCTTTTAAACACATACCTAAACCATATCTTTAAGAAATGAGTAATAATTACCCATTGCTGGGGTAAGAGATCAGAAACACTAAAACCATAAAGCTTCTTCTTCAAAGTATTTGTAACATGCACATACCTCAATGCATGTTTTAGTAAATCAAAAGGTGTAACAGCAACAAGTCTCTTCATTATTATTTGAAGTCAGATAAAGACCAGTACCTGCCAAAGTGCTTCAAATTCACTTTTGCTTCTGAAAAACCTCAATAATTAGAACACTTTCAGGAAATGTAAACATTTTAGTGACAATCTTTGGCTGTAACATCTTACTATAGCAAATCTGCCCAGGAAAATGTGTTGTTCTGTGCTGCTCATCAAAAAAATGCAACCCCAGTTTATAGATACAAGTACAGAGAAGTTGGTGCATACCTTACAATAGCATTAGAACACTTTCAAGGAAGAAGAAAATGAAAATGAGTGATTATAATTAAAGCTTTCTGTTTTCAGCATAATAATTTCAAAAACGTTTTTGGAGGGTAAATGTACTTTGCAAGTACTGGCAAGCAAGAATTTAATATGAGTCACTGCACATGTGCAAAAACTGCAGCAAATTACTTCACAAACAAATTATTGCTAATCAGCATCTTGTGTTCTGGTTCTAAATTTAAAAGCCAGCATATTAACACTCCATGAGTAACACATGCTGTTAATACCCGAGCAGCTATACTTTTATTTCAGCAAAACCACTTTCAGATGGCCAAAGCCAATAAAAAGTTTAAGAACATTTAAATGTCCATTGCCAAAAGCAACTACTCCTAGTTTTAAATTAATTTCTAAGAGAGAAAAAAAAGTTACTGAGTGAGAATATTTTTAACAAGGAAGGATGACAAACATGAAAATCCACTACCTCCTTGGGGAAAAAAATTGTAAAATTGTTTAAACAAACAGCTAATTGTTTCAAAGGCTTAATAATTCAAGGTTTTCATTTTCAAATTTGCTTATTTATATTAATATATTAATCTGACCTAACAGGCCTAATTTTCAGAGTGGAAACTTCAAGGGGAAGAAATAAACCAAAACTAAGGAACTTGCAAATCAGCAGTCTCAGTTCCACTGTAAAAATAACTAGTAAATAAAGACAGCCTGCAGAATAAAGTGCAGTGAACTTCAAAGCACTTCTGAAGAAACAATGTAATATAATAAACCACAGGAAAACACCAAAAAAGTACAACTGAACATTTAAAGAATATCCACTTCTGCCCTTTTAATAGTACTATTAGCATTTTTTATAATGACTATTTAAAAACTATGCCAAATATCAGCTCTTTGACAGATCATTCAATAAGAAAACAGTGTATTATGTAAATTAACAACTTTTTCCAAGGCCCAAGGATCAGAGACCTTTCACCACTTCATTATAGTGGACTTCTAGTGATTTCCCCCTCAAATACACCACAAGATCTTACCATTGTCCTGCTTTGAAAGTAAAATCCTTATTTGCAATTGCCAAACGAAGCCTTTTGACTGTCTCTGATTCATTGGTGATTCCACACACTTTTGCTTGTGTAATTACCTAGCAAAAGAAAAAGAAGCCATTGTGATATATAATTTGCAGCAAAAGCACTCAAGAAGCTGTGCATGAGACATCCATCACTTCCCATGTTACCCATGGAATTTCCTTACCTACAGCACCAATATTGTTCACTGAGGTGATGAAACAAAAATGGGATTCTATCCCTGGAAGTGTTCAAGGCTAGGCTGGATGGGGCCCTGAGCAATCTGGTTTAGTGAAAGGTGTCCCTGCCCATGGCAGGGGGTGGGAAGTGTGTGATCTTCAAGGTCCCTTCAAGCCCAAACCATTCTATGATTCTGTGATTCACTTAAATAGTCACTGAATGGAGAACAGTGTTTGTACTTGCAGTCTACCACGTCTGTCACTTTCTCTAAGATTGTATACAAACTTACTTTATTTCAGTTGAAGAGAACACAGCTATAAAGAGAGGTGATTGCTAGTCAGCACTTATCAGACTCTTCAGACATCTATACAAGACACACACTCCTGCAACCTCCAGCAACAAAGTAAAAAGATCTCTGATGTAAAGACAAAGGACACTGAAGTAAAACCAAAGTAAAAAAACTAGTAAAAAAAATCAGTTGCAGATGAGGTTCCAGAGAGAATTCTGGATCTAGATTTATTTAAGTAATTAAATGCATTACTGAAAGATTATGCATTAATGTTGATGCATTAATGAAAGAAAACCAACAAGCCTTGTGTTACTGTATTTACCCCCTACGCCCCACATGACCACAGGGAAACCAAGACACAAGGTCTCATGGTTGGTTAACAGAGCAGATTTTGTTTGGCAGCCACATGGGAGAGGATGTCAGAGCCATAGTTGATATTACTTTTAAGGAATTTAAAGCAAAAGCGATGAAAAATGAAAAGCAAACTTTGCAAAAAGACCCATTAGGGATGAGCACCCCGCTTAAATTCTTTCATGCCCATCAGTGCAACATGGATTTTCATCCCCTCCCTATCCTTCCTTTTCAGGTTTTTTTGGACCATAATTATTAACCTTTTTCCTCTACAAAGAAAGCAATGCCCTAAGTATTTTCTACACAGAGTAATACAGAGATTTTACTGTTTAAAATGCTGATGTCACTTACCACACAAGGAAATACTCAAAATACCACCACAACTCTACCATTTCTCATTTGTCTAACATCAAACAGATAAAAAAAAAAACCAAAAAACTTTAAGCAACTATGCTGTAATTTAAAACATATGTCAGGAAATTAATTTATTCATAAAGCAGTATCTGAACACGTCCCCTGTCCCATTAAACAGCAGGACATTTGCTAATTTAAAATGAAGTTGCATGGATTCCTGCTCCACTTTAGCAGACAGTATTAAATGAGGAATGCAGTCAGTCAAAGTTAACGAGAGAAATGTCAGATATGTGACTTCAGTGGTTGTTCTGATGGAAGAGTGCAGGAAAGGGACATTAAATTTGGATCTTCTTCATTCCCTTCTTTACTCTTCAGTACACTCCTTAATTTGTTATTTGGCTGAGAGAGCTGCAAGAGTACTGGAAATTTAATTCTTAATTGGTATAAAGTTATTTCAAAAATTAAATTTCAGTCAGGGTGATCAAAGATATTCACTCTGTATTTTGGCCATCACAAGGGTATCCAGCTGGCCAGAGCAAGGCTGCAGTGACAGGGAGGAGGGCACAGGACTCTGGATTTTGCAGCTGTATTTCAAGAAAGCATTAGTCACTTTTCCTTGCCCTGGTTCTTCACATTATCACTCTTCAACAGGCAATGTTCTGTAGCCTTCAAACTAATGCAATACAGATTTATGATTCTTTCATCTTTTACAGGACTGAAATGGCCAAACAAGGCAATATTGGCTGAGGGAAGCCAACTGCTGATTATACAGAATTTAAAACCAAGCAGAGGATTTAAAATAAACTGATTTTAAAGTGGTCGGAAAAAAAGCAACAAAGAATAAATCAAGCATTAAAAAAAGAAACACCATAATCCTCTGATATGCAGAGAATGTGCAGTAGCAAGAACTGAGCCCTGCTCTTTCACCTATCTCATACAGCTTCCTTCTGTTCCTCAGGCCTTACAGTTCCCTGCGCCAAGCATGAGCTTCCAACACCTCACAAGGATCCATTTTCCATGTATTTTTCAGGTACTGACATTGAACAGAGAAAGGAAGCAAGCCAAGCAACAAATATAAAAAAAAACCCCATGGCTGCAACACGCAAAAGTGCCATCTTTTTTTCACATCAGAAGCAAAGGAGAACATGCATCAGTCTGTGCCTGTCCCTGCATCCATTTTCTCAGGTAATCAGGATCCAGAGCAGCTAGACATCCCCAAACAGCACTGGTCTGTACTGAGGGGAGAGCTGGCATTAGCTGTGACTAGCTGAGGCACTGCCCCCTGGCTCCCAAAGCTGGCTCACAGCTCTGGTGACAGGCAGGACCAGGCTGCCTTGGTCTCATCCATCGACAGCAGTGCTGAATCTTCTCTTTTGGGGGTTACCTACACACCCCCTGCACCAGCTTCCCTTTGGGAAGAACGTGACTTGCTCTCCAGTAAAGCTTGGCAGAGAAGGACTTCACCCACTGACAGATGCATGGTGTGTTTGCATCTGTGTGCATCTACTTCAGCTTATCACAGAAGGGAAATACCTGTGTGAAATACAAGAGGATGTTCCCCTCTGAACCTTAGGAAAAAGAATGCTTGCTGCTCAAAACTGAGATCCAGAATAAGCATTTCTGGATTTGATAGACAACAATGCTCCATCTTCCTTGGATTTGGGAATCAAAATACATACAAATGAAGATATTTTTTACAGCTGCCTATCATCTCTGCCTTCAAAATGTGTACACTTTTTGCCCTACTCCTATGTGATAAAAGGACATTTTCCACATTTTTAAATCTCAAATCTGAACCAGAATTGTAGAAATTCATAAAAATCTGAGAAGTCTGTTTAGAGATGAGGGGTATCCATGGGCTTTCATTAATTATTATAATCCATACTTGGTCAGAAATCTATTAAGCTTCTTGTCTAACATAAAGCAAACAGCATAATATCACTGAAGAATTTTAAAAACTCATTACATTTCACCCACTGAGCACTAAATACGCTAATTTTATACCAGTAAAAAATATAAAAAAGAGGAAAAAAAGAAGTAAATCAGACTCCAGCAGAAGGCAAAATGGAGCCTAAGAATTGAATACTATTATCCAATATAATTATCTTCGCAGCAAAAAAAAAAACCCAAAAAAAATTACTTGCATCCTAAAGAACAGAATACTAACCTCCTGTCGAAAATTATTTGCTGTCCTCTCTAGATGATCCATTTTCCTTTTTGATTTTATTGTGCTGCAGGAAAAAGCAAACAAAGATAATTGTCATTTTGACAGCTGTGCTACTGTCCCTTACTGATACAAATTTCTATTAACAATTTACCAGTGTAATCCAGACTACAGATGACATAAATCTAAATAAGAATTAAATATAATTGGGAGTTAAATTAAGCATTTATAGATCTGTAGTAATTTGTCAGTTTGATTTTGACAGTGTTACCATAGAATTCTCTCAAAAAAAAATCCAAAGAAGTGGATAACCTACCCATTCCCTGTGCAGTAACAGAAAGCAGAGTGTCTCAACACCCCCAATGCTGAAGGAGAGGGAAAAATTCTGCTCTGAGCACCTCTCAGTAACTGAGGAACTGTGCAACCCACATAAATAGTAGCATGAGCCATGATGATCAGGCAGTCTTCAGAATCACTGGTTCCTGAAAAAAATCGTTAATATTTGTTAAATGAAGCATTCAGTGTTTGACATGGCTTGTTTTCAGTTTTTATTTCCCTTAAATCAGAAAAATCAAAACTCAGCTGGAGCTAAAACTAGCAACATAAAGTACATAAAGTATAATGAGAGGGAATTCTGAAAGCATGAAAGTTTCATAAACAAGTGAAAATGTGCATCCATCAAGTGAAGGGATGTTATGCTCACTCCTAAAGGTGAGGGTAACTGAGGTTCTTGTTGATAGATTCCTTGGGGCAGATTAGAGTGAAATGACACTGAATGACCAGTGTACATATACATATATATATATACACATATATGTGTAATGCAGGGGTTTAGAACTATTTGGTTGCAATGAAAAGAGGGTACAGGAGGAAAGAAGCCCTTTTGGTTATTATGTATAGAAATGAAACAATATAAATTATAAAAGAATCACTTAAGAAAATATATAAGGAAAGAAAGGATAAGAGAAGGCAGTGGAGAGGAAAGATATAACCACCTGTGGTTCCAGTGACAAGAACTGATTGTTGCAATTTCACTATTTTCACTTAGTCAAAGTGATGGTTGGAGATTTGATCCAGCAGGGGTGAGGGAAGACCACAAAACAGAGAGTTCAGTTTGACCATTACATTCAGGTTCAAATGGGAATACCCACCAACCTCCCCTGGGAGGAGTTTTACACTGTCTGTTCCAACACTGGAGATCATGTGCAGTCTGGTGGAAGACCCCAGAAATGAGTCTGGGGGCACTTTGGGGTTTTTGGTGGGTTATGGCACCCTCTAAGCCATGAGCTGCCTCTCATGCCAGAGTAACTGAGGCAGTTCTGCCCCACAGGAAGGGATGAACACCTTCAGGCCCAGGTGTGAAGGTGAGTGCCCTGATACCTTCCCTGGGAGGGGAGATTTACACCTGGCCCAGCTGTGTAAGGGAGGACACTGGCATGAGAAAAAGCTTTATCCCACCTCAGCAGCACCCGCTTCTCACTGGCCTTTCCCTCACCTGGCTCAAACCCAGCTTGGTGCTAACAAAGGGCAGTTTGTTGTGGGCATCCTTTGGTGGTGGGGGCTCACCCTCCCCACCCTGGGCTGCTCTGACACAGGTCAGAGGATTCCCACCACACACCCAGACCTCTCCTCCTGCCCTTCGGTCCAGGGTGCAAACCTGGCCTCAGCAAAGCCCCTGTAGCTTTTCCAAATGGGCAATTGCTTGAGCTATTAGCCATCAACCTTTCAGTCTCTCACAAGGGGAAGACCTTGTCAGAAATGATAGGGAAAAGGCTGAAGTACTCAACATTCTCTTTGCCTCAGTCTTAACAGGCAAAGCCTGCACCCAGACCTCTGCTTGTACCAGTGGTGGTTGGGAAGGAGAGGGATAAGTAGGAGCAGGGCCAGCACCTGCTGAGAGATGCTGGATGCACTCAAATGCACAGAGCCAGATGGGTTACACTCAGGGTTGCTAAGAGACACAGCTGACATGCTTGTCAGGCAACTGTCTATTACCTATGGAAAACACTTACCACACAGTCTCCAAGTGACTGGGAAAGGACTTACACGTGCTCATTTTAGAGAGAGACATAAAGCAGTGCTTACATCCAGTCAGCACCATCTCAGTATCTGGAAAAATGCTCAGAGCTTGTCCCCTCAGCTGGGTGAAAGCTAAGAAAGCAATCAGCAAGATGTGACTCAGGTTTACCCAGAGCAGATTACGTTTGATAATCTGAACAGCTACTGTGATGAAAGGTCTGGTCACACAGCTAAAGGCACAGGATGCAGCACACCCTGAGTGTCCTGTGGCTCCTGCCACCAGCCCCTGAAGCACACACACGTCAGGAAGGGGAGGCCAGATGGATGGTTGGAGTGGATGAAAACTTGTCTGGGCAGACAGAATTGAAGACTTGATGGCTTCAAGTTGCTTCACTTGTTGGCTGTAACAGTAAGAGTAACCTGGGGCTGACACAGGTCAATATATGTATCCCTAACTTGGATGATGAGACAGGTGACCCCGTTCATGGCATGGCTGTTGGAACTGGATGATCTGTGAGGTCCCCTCTGGGCCATTCTGTGATCAGCAAACTTGTGGATGCTACTAAATTACAAGAGTAGAGCTCCCCTTCAAAGGGAAACTGCAGGGCTGGAAAGCAGAAACCTCATGACAAAGGTCTGCACCTGGGACTGGCTTAATCCAGTGTGAACAACTGTCCTGCTCCAAGCAAGAATTCTGACTGGATGATGCTCAGAAGCACCTTCCAGCCAACATACCTGTGATTTTAAATGTCCAAACAATATTCATGTATGAAAGATCAAACACTGACTCTGCATTCCCCTTCTAGTGGTAAAGAAAAGGTTCTGGGTGGAGAATTGATTATAAACTTTAATTAAGCCTGTTTGTTCACAGGTTTATTTAAAAGCACATTAATCCCTCACACTTCCATGTACCCTACATAATACATCTCTAAAGAGTAGAGGAAGTGGAGGACACTCGTATGCACTGCAGTGGAAACACAGTGTGAAGATTCAAAACCACACACTCAAACAGCTATGACAGAGAAAGATAAACTGACATGCACAACATTCAAGGTTAGTCAGAACTACCCTTCAAGTGTAGGAACACATTCATAGAGGGCCAAGAGATACTCCTCATTCCTTGTTAATCTGCCTTTACTTTTCCTAAAATGGATTAGCATCTCTATCATATATCACCTATCAAATTATATTTATTCCTATGATACAGTCCATTGCTTCTTTAAAGCATTAATATTTTACTTTCATTTAAATATCTTTCTGTGCATTCTTTTAAGGCATGTAATTTATTTTCAAGATGTTTTTCATTTTGAATCCCTTGAAATGGCACTGATCCAGCTTGTTGATAACTAATCAGGCCTATACTCTAGGATTTCACTAACAGCTGTATTGGCTGGTCACTCAGTAATCTCTCCTGTTTGCAATGTTGTATGAATGAAGGCAGAGCTTCCATAAATTAGGCTGCTCAGAAATTGAATACATTTACAGATGCTACTCAAAATGCCCACTTTCAAGCATAAGAAATACTTCCTGCAGCTTTTAACTGTCCATAAGTTTTAGTAAGTTTTTCAGCAGCTTGCAACTTTTAAAAATGGAATTATTTAAAAGTCTTCTACCCTTGGTCAGCAAAATTACTTGAAATTTTTTTTCCACAGTATCACAGAGTACTTATTAAATGTTTAAGCAGAACACTTTAATACTTTATACATCAAATGTGTAGAGGCTATTGATAACAAAAGTATTATCAATCTCAAAATATTTTAGGACAACAAAATACTCATCTAAGGAAGTCCCATTCCTCTACCTTGGCATATTATCTAAAATCCCAGAGTGCTCAAAAATCAGTTTCTCAAATTCATGAGCTCACTTTATGATCTGGAATCTTTCAGATAGCACATCATGGTTACAGACATCTACATCTCAAACCAACCTAAAGTTCAGTATCAATACATAATATTGGAAACAAAAGGAATGTCAGCCCAATTTTATAGTCACAGCTGAAAGACCCTATTGATACAACTACTTTAAGGCTGAGTCTCTATCCTAAATAACTCTTGAACAGTAGTTCAAGAAACTTGCTCCATTTATACTATCATCACTTTCCAATCATGAAAAACACAATAAAAATAATTTGCAATTTTTACTCCGCAACCAATAAATTCCGAAATTTCTTTTAATGAGTCCTGGTTCTCTACCACATACAAGTGTGACTCATGCCTTTACAAAACATGAACAGCTTTTCCCCCATCTGTCACCTCTGGGATTTTTTCACTCATCGGGCTCTTTGCAATACCCTGCCCTCCATGAAGTGCTGTGCTTCAGCTTCCCAGGCTCCTGTCAGGTGGGATGTTCTCCCTTTATTCTCATCTTACCCAAGCCAGTACAGGAACAGCCACTCCAAATACCCTCTTTTTTCACAGAAGTTGGAAGGGGCCACAGTGGGTCAAAGGGTCCAACCTCCCCACTCAAGCAGGGCCATTTGAGAGCACATGGCACACGATTGCATCCAGATGGTTCTGGAATATCTCCAGTGAGAGAGACTCCAGTACCTCTGGACCATCTATTCCAGTGCCTGGTTGCTCACACAGTAAAGTTCTTCCTCATATTCAGGTGGAGCTTCCTGTACATCAGTTTCTGTCCATTGCCTCTTGTCCTAGTGGCTGGCACCCCCAAGAAGAACTTGGCTCCATCCTTTTGACACCCACCCTTTACATACTTACATATTTTTATAAACCTCCTTTGCTCCACGGAGCGAAACGAGCGCTACTTTTCACGACTTCTTCCTCTCCTCACTTAAAACCAACAAGCCATTCATTCTCTGTCCCCTCTGACCCATTGGCCCTGGGTCAGTAGCTCTTGAGATATTTGCCTGCATCTCTCCTTTCCCCCAATCCCACATCACTAATCCCACATCACTGTCTGAAGGGAGAACCACTTTTAGTTCATCGGCATCACACTTAACTGCAAATTACTACGTAGTAGAGGGGGACAGCAAGGGTACTTAAGCAAGCAGCACAGGAAGTCTTTTTTCAAAAGCTGTATCTCGGTAAAACACTCCTTTAGACAAACACTCCTTCCTGCAAAAGCAATGACAGAAAACGAAGTTTCCCCCCTTTTCTCAGGACTGAGGGGAACACGGTGAGCGCTGGGAGGAGGGGGCGGGGAGGGGAAGCGGGGGGGGGCCTTTTTTTTGG
>VYXF01010446.1:4632586-4678200 GCA_013397295.1 Polioptila caerulea
GGGCCGGGCAGGCGGCGGGGCCCTGACCGCTCTCCCGGCGCTTTTGCAGGAGGACCTGGAGAACGGGGAGGACGTGGCCACCTGCCCCAGCTGCTCCCTGATCCTGCGCGTCATTTACGACCAGGTGGGTGCGGAGGGAGAGCAGAGAGCAGCGGGCCGCGGCTCCAGCCGGGTCCCTCCGGTTCCCGGTTCGCCTCACGGGGCAGCGGATAAAAATCCCTGCTTTGCGCCTACACCTGCTGCCTGATCTCTCGTTTTTCTTGTCTCCTCCCGCCGTGTTTGGCCTTCAAAAGATGCCTGCCTGGGTGGGCGTGGGGTAGACGGGACGAAATCAGTGATGTGAATGAAGAGCTCCTGTGGCTGGCCCCAGCAGCCGCGGCAGCTTTGCTCACCTCGGAGGCACTTTACGGCTTTCATGTTTTGGGAGACTGATTCATACCATTTATAACCACTCTGCTTTCCTGCCTGGGTGTGTGTCGTGGTGTTTGTGAGGCAGAGGAGATCCAAAACCAGTGTAAATCGCCTAAATCCCTGCTTGGTGTTTTTAGGAGCAGTTCATGCGGGATGAAGTCGTGGCAGAACCTTTGCCAAACAAGGAATTGGTCAAGTGCTGATGAATGCATCGTGGACCGTGCTGCTTTGGGATGAGAACGTATGGGGATGGTGACTGCAGAAAGAGTTGTGGTTCTCCTTCTGGAAGTGCTTGCTGCTGTGGGATGCAAGTGCAATAATTGTCTGTCTTCTTAACATGAATGAGAGTTTGCTGGGACATCAAATGCATGAATGCGTTTTGTTCCAAAGGGTTATACTTTAAAAAATATATGAGTTGCTCTGTGTATTCCAGAAGACTTGAGGATTATGATCCCGATTTACAGCAAGTCAGTACACAGAACAAAAAAGAGGAGTTGGGACATTGTAACAATTATAACATTTAGTCTAGCAGTGGCTTCTTAGACTGTGGAGAAAAACAGGCTTTATGCGGGTATATGTGAGTGTGAAATGGCACAGAGTTGAAATGCTGGGAGGCAAGATTTAGGAGTCCATAGGACACAGTGCCATACAGAATTGACACAGGGCTGCTTCCCCCAGAATGTGGGCTCATGTACCTCCAGCCCATACTGAATATGGGGAGAAAACAAGAGACCCAGAGCCAACATTTACCCCGTGTTGGTAAATTGTCTTTACTCCTGTAAGCACGGGGAAGGTGCAGTTGTCTGTGTATCTGCAGCGGGGGCAGTGCTTGAGTTGGGGTAGATTTGCTTCTTAAATTACTTCTAAAGTTGCTTTGAAAGAACTTTGGTGTTTGTTACCAAATGACTCTGACATACTAGTCATATGCTTTTGAGGGTGTTGTGTGAAATGGAGTCAACCTTTTTTTTACCCCTGCACAGCTACTAAAGTGCAGACTGGAACTCAAAGTAGGTTGTATTTTACCTCTGTTTTCTCAACAACTTTGTGATTTGACTGTTGCAGTAGATATAAAATGGGCTGCAGTTCTTTGTGCCATTTGTAGTAAATTCCTCAGCCATTTTTTATTAGATTCTGTCACTTCCTGGATAGGAGATGGACACATTTCACTTAATTAATAAAGGCATTTTTTAGGTTAGAAAAGAATTGTGAGAGCTTACTCCACGTTGGTTCCAAGACTGCTTCTTGAATTTCGAGCCACTGCATTGGAATATTTACTTAAAATAGTGGTCATTCCTGTGTTTTAATAGGATTTGACATCTGTGAATTTGGAGAAAAGTGCCTGTGAAGAGTTCATATAGCTATTTTGCTCCAGGCGCTAAAGATAAGCAAGTTTTGATGGATTCTTGCATTTAGTTATTTTTGTTCTTACAGCATTCTGTGAATGCTGAAGATGAACATTCTAGTTATTTTAAGAAAAGGAGAGGGAAAAACCCCTACATCTAGTCGGAAATTTGGAATGCGTTAAGCACAACCCAGAGTGTTTCTATGCCTAAACCAGGAGGTGGCACTCGTGTTCCTTTGACAGACGTGCTTAAAAAATGTAAATGTTGTGGTACTTTGGTTAGCTATGCCTTACCAAATATTTATTTTGACTATTTAAATAAAGATGTTTATGATTCCATCGGTGTTTATAATGGGCCATTACTTACTCTGTTTCTGCACCAGCCACAGTGATTTCCAGAGCTCTTCAGTTGCTGCTGCTGGGGTGATGGTAGTGGAAGTTCTTCAGGTTGGTTAATAAAAATTGTTTCAATCAGTAGATGCTGTAAAGCAAGCTTACAGCAACCCTACCTAAGCCCCTGTTCAAATTTCTACTGCATAATTACCTTCATGATTTTTCCACAAGTATTGTACATAAAAGGAATTGTAGCGATTTTCAAATGCAAGACGAGGGCATGTATGCTCTGATATAATACATCAAAGTAAGTTGCCATGTGTATCATCTCTAAAAGTGCATAGATTTTACAGAAATCAGTTAATCAGTTAACCAGATTTTGTTATTTAATGAAGGTCAGGCCCTTTCTGACTTAGGAAACTTGTGTAGAGAATTATTTGTACTCTGTGTGGTTGAATTCCAACATGGTTGTAAAAAGCACTTTAACTTGGCAAGTGCCAGGTAAACATGGCATGTAACAAGCTTTTAATTGATTCTTAGTAGTGTTTTCCACTCATCTGAAATACAGGTAATGGCTTTTTAAGAAGTAATTTTAGCAGAATTAGTTGGTTCATTACATCAGTTGAAACTTGTCAGGGCTTGAAGTTTCTTACCTGGTGTGAATAGGGTCCACGTTGTGGAATGCAATTTACATGCACATTAAAATAACTTGATCACGTAGTGTAAGTATCAGAGCTTTACCAAAGTGTGTTTGCATACCTGTGTGTTTTTTATTGTGTACCTATGCAAATCATGTTTGCTTTCCTGGAGGTTTTTTTACAGCATAACAATGTGGCTGTCTCTCAGAAACAGATGTGGCCAAATTTGCCCACTTAAATTACTTTCAGCTCTTGTCTCGTTGCAGGATCTCAAGGGTCTCAAGACAGCAGTTGACGTTCCCTCCAAAAAGGAGACAAAACAAGAATGAGTGTCATGTTTCTTTTTGTTGCCCTTTGAGAATCTGAAAGAGACATTTAAAAACTGTTAAGCTGTTCTGTTGTTTCCCCTTCTGCTCTGCAGAGAGGAGTTCTGTAGCAAGCGTCCATCCTTCATGAAAGTTCAGCGATTCTAAAGCCAAAGGGCTGCCCACTTTTGTCTTTTGTTAACTTGTAAGAAGCTTTTGACTCCAGTGATTGCAGTCATCTTTTAAAAATATTCTCTCATACTGTGCAATTCCAGAACACCAGTCAGGGCAGTGTGAGTAACCTATCAGAAATGTCCCTTTTCAGGAATTCAGTCACAAGGTTTCCTCCCAGCGCCACAGGCTCTGGCCTCTCACGCATTACTTGTGTATTACGTGCCCTTACAAACCAGTAGCTCACTTTTTTTTCTCAAAAGGCAATTGTGTAGGACACAAAGAAGTCTTGTTTGCTGCTTGTATCTGACAAGCAGATTGATTGACTCTGTGTTTGATTAGGTCTCTGGGTCTGCACAGAGGAGGCCAGTGTGGTGAAAACAGCACCATGTGACCATTAATGGAATAATTCATACTTGGTAGAGACTAGAGAGGGTAAAACAATTTATGGGCAGTTTCAGATACTAAAGCAGTGAAATTTTTCATACTGTTGAACACCTCTGAACTCCTGCAGAACACTGAGAACAAGCAATACACTCTGTTGCTACTATTTTATGGGAAGAAATGGAAGCTAATTTGCTCTTCATTAAACTAAAGAGGCTTAGCCTCTCTGATCCGTCAGATTCTTGTTTGCATTTCAAAGAAGGTCATTTACTTTTGGCTCATTGTGCCTGTATATCAGTGGTGTACATGATTAGTTTTGAATAGTTGCTCTAGAAGTCTGTGACACACAGCCTGCCAGAGCTGAGGTCATTAGGCCACTAATTTTGCTGTTGCACTTGTTTCATTGTCCATATATCAAGGGAAGTCCTAGAAGACCCTTTGTAAGTGCCTTGACGTATCTTCTCTCCATCACAGTTTTTAATTTTGATCCTCAGCACTGTCAAAAAACCCCAAAACAGGTGTTCCTTGCAGAGCACCAGAATTTAAAGAACATCACATAGATTATCAAATCTATCTACCAAGAAGCAGATACTGATTAATTGCAAAGAAACTGGCAAAATTTCATTTAAGCTAGTGAACTGACTACTATGTATTGTCACAAAGATAAGCAGTTTCTGCATGTTCCATCTCCATCTCTTCCAATTTAACACTCAGATCATGCTAACTGTGGGGATGGGTATTTGTTACACTGAAAACTTCTTGAAATGTTTTTACAGATAAGATTTATTAAGGTATTTTGTGCAGTAGTTCAAGTTTGCCATGAATTTTCTCCTTGCAGTTCCATATGGATAGCTTTGTTTCTACTTCTTGGTGACTTAAAATGCTGATTTCTTAATGTCTTTCTATAGTAGCCGTGGGATGGAGGAGACAGGGAGGATCCTGTGAAAGTACTGGTCTCATCAGCTCTGGAACTGGTCAGACCTGTTGAGTGACAGAGGCTACAACTGGCAGGAGCTGTGCCAAGAGGGAAACCAGCTGTCACAGTGTCACCTGTGGTCAGGGAGCAAGTGGGTCAAAAGGGACCAGCAAAATGGTAGAGCCTTAAGTGACCCTTCATCACTCCTTCCCACCCTCTGCTGTCACCGTTTTGAGCTGTTTGCGCACCAGGTCACCTCTCCAAAATCTTGGCAGCTCACCAGTGCAGCACAGGCTTCCTGTCATGTGGAAAGTCACTGCCATGCCATTGACCCTGCCAGGGAGTGCAGCCAGCCAAGAGAAGCTCGCTCTGAAGGCACAGTGGCCTGCAAAGGGCAGAGCAGAGCTGCCCCTTCCAGGAGTGGGCATTTTTTATTTCATGTCAAAACTGAGATCCTTATCTTCTTGTTTGAATGCTGAAGCTGTTGCTTTTAGGGAAAGATCAGTTATCAAGATTCAGGGTAGAATCAACAGGAGCTGGCAATAAGTCACTTCTTCCATGACCTATTCGGGCCCTTTCCTGCTTCACAGCAGATGGTTTTATTTTGGTCTCAGTTGTCCTAGGCACGTCAGAGGACAACTTATTGACACATTCAGTACTTCAAGTAAAAGATTTGCATCCACCAGAACACTAAATAGCTATGCCACTTCTCAGCATGATCTTTGTGTATGTGGCCCTGTGGTATTTACACAAAATACAAATTTCTGGTATACTTTTAGAAACAAAGACTTTCACACTGCCTAGAAAAAAATTACTGTTTTCAAGGGAGGTTTTTTTTTTCTTTTCCAAATACCTTGAAAAAATACTCTTCAACAGCTTTTATTTCTGCATGCCTCTGATAGTAGGCCTGTTGCTGATTCTTTCCATGAAAATTGTGTACCTATGCAATACAATACCATCTTAAGGTATTTGGTTTTAGACAATAGCAAGACTGCAACATACATTTATCATTTTTATAACTCTGACATGGATTAGAACTGATTTTGTTGCCTGTGATGGATTTTAAGATTAATGTTCATTTAATTACAAAAAAAAGTAGATAAAATATGAGCCCTTACTTACCCTACTTTTTCACTTATTACAGTAGAACAGATTTGACTTTTATATTATGCAGAGGCTTCTGTGGCCCCCAGTGCACTGCACAGGTGTTCCCACATTGATGGATTCTGGCCTACATCCCTTAGCTAGAACCTGACTTTGAATTTAGGTATGTAAACAGGCCAGAGGCAGAGATCCAGACAAAACACCTGTCAGTCTCACAGTCTCTCTCTTGCAGAACTACTCAAGAGGGTCATTTCAGAACCAGTAAGGAAAGCTTCTGTCCTGGAGGCTGAGTGGCTCTGGCAGCAAAATATGTAAGTGCATCAGAGCAAGACTGACTGTCCCAGGGCAGACCAAGGATCTTCTTGTTGCTGTCCCATCCCCAGCACTGGGCAGCAGCCAATGAGTCCATGACCAGGGCAGGCATTTGGGGGTACTTCCCTACTGCCCTCCCACACAATTTCAAAGTCAGACTTCTTGAGACTGTTGCGTTGGTTAATACCGTGAACAATGTGTATTTCCATGAATTTGTCTAATCACTTTCTGAATCCGTACCACAACTTCAAATCCATGGCATCCCATGGAAAGGAATTGCCCAAGTTAAGTGTGCTTTATGAAGAGACATGTCTCTTTGTTTCTTTTGAGCCCATTGCACTGGGGTTCACTTAAAGACACCTTTTGGATAGGAAGAAAGAGTTTTCTGTTCTCAGCTCTCTAGCCTACTAAGGACTGTTAAGATTTTATTTTTCTTATTTCTCTGCACCATTTTTGGAAGGGAAATAACTCTGCATAATTCTAGTCACAGGTGCATCATGCATACATTTGCATAGCAATATTTGTTCTCTATTCTGCTCTCTGTTTTCCAAAAATGCCTAACCTGATGTTATTTTTTGACACTTGGTTAGCACTGGGCTGACATTATTTTAGAACTTATGTTTAATTAAGGAAATAACTTTTTAGAAACGAAGCCTTAGAATAATCTTGTCTTTTTCCTCCTGTCTCTTGCTCATGGCCTAGGTGGTTTTTAGAAGACAAGGTGATCTAACTCAGGTATCATGGGTTCAGGTAGTTTTTCTGCTAGTCCCTCCCACAACCTCCTAACAGCAGCTGATGAAGGTGTGCAAGCTCTATGCACTTGGTCCAAGACTGGTTTATCTCCACTCCTCCCATCATTTAGCTGGTTTTATTTGTTTAATTTTGTACTGAGTTACTTGCCTTCCATGTTCATTTTAATTAGCCCTACTGCATTTCTTACATGACTTCATCTCTTCCTTAAAACCTGCATCTGTGTGCCTCTTGTGTTTCCTTGTCTTTGTTACAGTGGTTTTCCTGAGGGGTGTCTGGGTTTTCTGGGCAGTGAAGCCTTTTATTCTAGTTGATGCAGTTATTCAGCGTGAGATTTCTTTTAGTTTTGAATATGCTGTATTTACTTTCCTAAAAGAAGTGGGGATATTGCCCAAGATGCACATAGAAAATAGTGTGCTTTTTGAAAGGCCAAAGAATATTTTGTTTCATTCAAATTTACTGTTTCCTTGTAACTTTATTTCCTAGTATTGGCCTTAAGGGGGGAAGTCTTAGCCTGAATAAATCTTGAATGATAAATGTGATAGACTGAAGGATTATTGCTTTTCCTTGTGAGGAAAGGGTTAATTATAGCTCACAGTCTGTCTCCTCTTTCAGAACTACTCAAGATGAAGCTATTTCTTGGAAGAATACCCTTAGGAAGTTAGTGACCTAGAATGAGCTTGGCATAGAATTGCCTTTTAGCCTTAACTGTGATATTTGCTGCTGCAATCTCCTAGACAAATGGGTTTTGACAGGCTTTGCAAACAGCCTGAGGTCGGAGCCTATGAGCTTTCCTTGGGCAAATAAAAGCTGCGGAGTTGGGAGCTTAATACATTTCTTGAGACAAACATCAAAATTCCCAAACCTGGGGGTTGTGCACAGTGGGACAGTGATGGGCAAATGCAATCCCTCACTGGACTGTGAAGAGGACATGGCAAGCAGAGAAACATGGTCCCTGCCAGGGATGGTTCATAAAGTTCAAGCTCTGCTTTGAACAGGGATGAAGATTTTATTTTTAATATCCCTTGACATAAGGCCCAAAAGAGAGCAGGTGATGGCACACCAAAGTGGCACCCTGCCTTGGGCCTCAAACTATGCTTCTGTGGCCCCTACATCTCCACCACAAACTGCTTAGCAACCTAGAGGTGGGATTTTGCTGTGGAAGGAGTGGTGAGCAGCAGAGGGCTGATACCTAAGCTTTTCCTGCATGGGTTTCCTCTATGAACACTGGACTGAGGGTAGTGGGGCAGCCTGGGGGGATGCAATGATTCAGCACCCACTTCCTCCTGCTTATGAGAGGAAGGATTTGCACTAATCTTGGAATTTGTTTCTCGGTAAACCTCACAAGTATCCCAGACTGCTTGGTTGTCTCCTGTGCATACACAGCTGGGGGGTGATGTATGGAAGATGCACACTGGAAGAATTTAATCTGCCCCCTAAAAAACACTCTGATTCTTGCAGATCCTTGTATCCCTTTTTATTTTTCCCCTTGATATTTTTTTTTGAGTTTGGGATTTTTGTAACTGAAGGAGAATTCAAATAAATCAGCAACCGGAGTAAATGCCAAACAACCACAGTTAAACTTTCTCAGAGTTTTAAACTAATAGACCCCCTTCTCAAGATATTGTGCCTAACAGGATTTGACTGTGCTTTCTGGCCAGAGGATTTCTCTCAGTACCTCTGCCAAATGCACGGGCTCGCAGAGGGAGGATTTGATAGAGATCCAGGTTAAGTCAGCCTCTTCATTCAGGGACAACGACTGCCAGCCCCACACAGGCTGCAGCAGGGCCACCCAAATGTCGAGTTTCCACTGAGGAAGGCCAAGTTCCCCATATTCTTTTTTATTTTTGCAACCGTAGCAGGGCTGTGTCCTTGGGTTCTTTCCACGCCAAATAAAGCGTCTGCACATTTTGTCTAGTTCATTTTTGTATGGCTGAGGCCTTTATAGCAGAGGCACCTGCAAAAATAGAAGTCTGAAAAAACAGATTCATTTCTGACAGGTTAACTAACCTGAGGAGTAAGAAATTATTGTGCTAGATCTGTAAATGCGTTTGCAGCTTGCCTTGCAAGGGCAGCTTGTGAAAGTTAAACTGGCTGGGAATATTCTGAGCCCTAGGCATAGAGCACCCTCTGAGACACAGCTAATATAAAATGCTCTGAGGCAGATCCTGCCATCCAGCACAGCTGTGTAAATCTGGAGTAACACAGGCCACTTCAGGGATGTTACTTCAGATCCACTTCACCCAACAGAGGAGCAGAATTCAAATGAATTATCCATGAAGAGAGAATAAAGAACATGTGCAGTAAATAATACATTTCTGGGTTTTCTGCCCTTCATGACTCTCTCTCATAAATGTTTCAGCCTCAGTCTGATTGCTGCTTCACTGTGTCAGCCAAAAAACGAGACCGAGCAAGTGCATTTCAGTGTCGTTCACATCTGAGGCTGTTAACAGCTCAGGGAGAGGCAGAAGCACAGACAAAACCCTGATTTCTAGGAGCATGACATTGTCCTCATGAGAGCCATATTTTAAATGCCTCAAGATGCATTCTGTGACTGCTCTTGGTCAGATACAGCTCCCATTTTGTTTATTTTTTATTTCTTGCAGAACTGAAAGATAGGAGAGGGGAAGCAATTTTTTATTAATAAAAATCAGTTTGGTCACGGAGTGTCAATTTCAGCTTTTATGAAATGATTCATTTAATTCTGAAGAAGTCAATATTAAATCTCACAGTATTGCTCAACCTGCACTATCCTGCCACCCAGGCTGGTACTGGACGCCAATCTTGAGTAGTTTTGGTTCCTCCAAAACTTAATTTTTCAGGGCATGTTGCTCAGTGCATAATGAACCTTATATTTTCTGTTTTTCTTTACATTACAGTTGAATTCTTTCCAGTCATTTACTTAATTCAGCAGCTGTACAATCTCTATTGCAATACTCCTCAGATGTAAGATACCTGATTAGAATTAGCCTTGCTTCATGAGGTCAGGCTGTGATCCCCACCCCTGGATGCACCTGAACACTCCCCTGCTGTGTTACACATGTTCTTGATGTTCCTGAGCAGTTGCCCAGCACTAACTCGGGAGCAAAACACCTTGGTGAGATTTGAGGAGTTATATCCACACCTGGAGCTACATCCACACCTGAAATATCCTTTTCAGAAAATCTGAAACAACTCAAGTTTTATTATTCTGCTTTCTTACTGAGCTGACTGTCTTATTTTAAACTTCTCTTCTTTTATCAATATGAAATACTGTTTATTTTTGCTCATTCTTGCACTTTCCAGATCTTTACTGTGCAGATTCTTTCCAGCATCTTCTCCCAGATGCAGCATGTTCATTGCTCATGACTGCCAAGAAATGACAGTTCCAAGACTGTCCACAGCAAATGAGATGAGCCTTTTAAATAGAGCAGGGACAAAACCTCAGTTACAGATTTGTGCATCTTTCTGACATGTCCAGCCAGAAAAAGAGAAATCTTGGTCTCAGTAGAACAAATGCACATTCTCACTGTCTGAGAAATACCTCCTCCATCTTGTCAGTTCTGCTGGTACTTTCTCTCCTGTGTTCTTCATTAGGACTGTCTTTCTAGTGCCAAAACCAAGAAAAAAAAAGGATATGGCTCTTGTGTGTTCTTGATGGCTGTAGACTTTTTCCACACATAGGGAGTTTACTAATTTTGCTATTTATTTTGCAGGTGTGTTTTAAACATTTTTAATAATAGAGTTGTACTGATGAGACCTAGTATAGGAGCAGGTATAAATTGTTCTTGCCCTTTTTGCACCTTAATATTCTCTTCTGTTTAGAGAGACAAATCTTAGATCCACAAAAGTGAGGGGTTTTAACAGTACTGGCACAGTGGAAATGATCTGGGAAAGGGGTGCAGACAAAATCCATCATTTTTTTGTTGTCAAAAGTCAAAATGGGAGTTATCTGGAGGGACAGGTTTTCATGGTGTGCAGTACATTTCCAATGTTTTATCAGTCTTCCTAATGAGAAGCTGAAAAATTTTGTTTTTGCCTGTCATCCAGAGTCACCTTGAAAGCCCATAATGAAATATCAATAATTGAGGGTAGCTGTTTGCTAAAAAGATTACTGACAGGCATGAGAGAACAGTCACCAGGAGCTGTGAATGTATTTTATGTCTTGGACGTTTTCCTAGCAGACTTCAGTATTTCACTGCGTTAGGCAGTAGGAGCCCTGGATTTAGACACTTATGCACAGAAGAATAGTAGGATGTTTTTTGGGGTGCTGGAGGGGAGAAAGTGGAGGTTTGGGTTTTTTTAATCAGTGTACCATGATGTTCCTTGGTTAGCACAAAAGAATAATTCCCTTCACAAGTGGAGAGGTCTGTTTAAGTATATTCTTTTTGCAGTATGCTATATATCAAGAGAAAGAAGATGAGATAATTCTTCCTGGAGAAAATCCAGAATTTTAATTAAATGGTATTTTCACATTCATTTCTTACTGGCTGGAGTTCATGGCCATACTGGCCATACTTGCTTTCATGTTAAGAGCTTTCCAGATGACCTTCTCTACAAATGCCTTTTTTTCTGGCACTAAAGGTCCTAAAACCAATGAAGAACAGAGACAATACATACCTATTAATTTGGGACTAGAACATTTTTACAAGCTGGACCTGAGTGTCTGGTCCCTGAAACCCTCAGTGTGGGGGACAGCATGTGTTAATGTTAGGCAGACTGAAGGAAAGTCATCAGAATTGGACCCAAAAGATTAGAAGTCACATTTCTCTACCTTGGCATGTTGTCTTTAAATCCAGTGTGTTCAAAAATCACCAAGTTTCTCAAATTCATGAGGTCACTTTATGATCTGGAGTCTTTCAGATAGCACATCATGGTTGTAAACATCTGCATCTCCTTTTGTTAGGCTTCTTGCCTTTTGATTAATCTTTCCATGCTTTTCACTCTAACACAGTAACTAATTCAAAGTAAACATGAAGAATGTTTGAAAATGGGTATTCTTATGTAAGCTGTTTCTGCCAATAGCTGTGACTTTATTTAAATCAACATCAACATGAACCACATAAAATCTGACACTGTTACAGAGGCCTAGGACTGAGAATAAAAACTTAATTTTTTAAAAAAAAATTACACCACAAACTTCAAAACTTTTCCTGCAATCAATTGCTACTAAACACAGTAGCATCTTCTGACAAACGAAGTGGCCTAACATTGAACTCCAATCAGAGATTGTCAATTGTTTGTTTTATGCACCTGGTTCAATTCTGCCACTGAGGTTGACTGTCATTTCATGAGCCATTCTAATTCTTGTTTGCTCCCATTTTAGGAAGCAAATATGTTCAGTTCTACACATGAAAATGTAAAAAAGCCTTTCCCTGTCAGGCATGTCATTAGGAACCAGTACTTGCAACATAAACCTGAGGCTTCTGTTATTTTAGTAGCCCAGCTGGGTTGTTCTGCAGTGCTCCAGTGCCACAGAAAGAAATGGATGGAGGTACTTAGGAACTGAAATTAAATTCTCCTTTTCCCATTTGCCTCTTTATTCTTTCTCTCTGTTGAAAATCAAATATTGATTTTCCTCATTTTGCTGAGTTTGCAGTCTTTGCTGGCATGTAATTTTTGTAGACACGTTCACAAGAGCTAGCAGTAAAAATCCAGAAAAACAAATTTTCATCAAAATTTGCCAGAGTATGGAAAGCAAGACAGCCCAGAGGAAAAGGTTCTTTCTTATGGTGGGTGACAAGGAAGCCCAGCACCTTGCCATGGGCAGCCTGGCCTGGGGACCTCTCTCATCACTGCCTGTGTGAGCATCCCAGCACTGTTCCAGAGAGCAAAGGAAATGGTGGCTCTTGTTCCACACTGAAACCATATTCAGAAACCTTGGAAACTCCTCAGAATGGAATCACCACTGTCTGCCAAGTCTGAGCATCATGTTACGTCTAATCTTGAATGAAACTGCCAAAATTGTATATTTTATAGAAAAGACGGACATCTTCTTGTAATTAGCAAATTATGGTCTCATTGTTCTTACTTTGCTTATCAAATTCTTTTCCAGTGTCAAGACTGTTTCACCCTTTCCTCTTGTCACTGATTTAAGAGTTGTTCTTGGCACTCGAGAATCTTAATTAAGAGTTCTGTCACTGGCTGCACACAGAAGGTTGTTCCAACAGCAGAAGCTGGAGCTGAAACCCTCACACTGGAAGTTATTTCCTTAGCGTCAGCACCAGGCTCTGTTCCTGGGCTTGTGCCTGCACAATCCATGCAGACACCACAGACGGACCGCAGGTTGCTGCACTAGGAAATTAATGTTTCCTTTGCTTCTGCAAGCAAAGGAGTCAACAGCAAACTGCCCTGAGAGGTGGCTCCTGCCACTGTCTGGGAGCTTGCTGCGGCAGCCAGGGGTCCATCAGCTGCACTGTGTGGGCTCAGGGACCATCAGTGCTCAGCCAGATTATGTGGTCTTGCAGACTCTGGCGTTTGTTGAGTGATTTGTAAGTGAAGGCAGCTCTTGGCACCACAGATGATAAGTTTTTGATGAGTATGACACATACACAAACTAGGTAAGACAACAGAAGGGGTTTATCAGACAACTTGTCCAACGTGAAATTTACTGCAAGACTTATTTTTTAATTGACGTGATGAATTCTATGTGTCTGCCTGCTTCAAATATTTTGATTATTAAACTCTGTTCACTGCTTGGCTCTTGATTTCTAAGTAGGCAAAGGATGTGCTAGTAAGAGGGAAAGCAAAAGAAGATGACACTAATGAGATGACACTAATGCAATGGCCTATTGTCTCTGTAGGACATGTTTGCATCAAACATATTGGTTTGGCTATAGCTTTTGACCACTTTTGGTTTGTTCTGCAATCCCAAACCAGATGTATAAAGGGTGATTGACAGAAGCAGCCTCCCAAGGGCTTGTACTCAGGTGAAAATATCTGATGGTCTCCACCTTGAACTCCTGATACATCAAAGTACCAGTTGATTTTCTTTCAGAGCTGCAATAATTTTTTTTGTGTAATTATTACATTAGGTGATAAAAAAGAGACTGTAAAAAAACCAAACAGTTTTCACCTAATAGCATAATAAGAAGTGAATAAAAAAATACTGTGAAAAATACAAAACTAAGGGATGTAATCATTTAAAGCTCATTTATGCCTATAACAATGTAAGTGACATTATTTGATTATTTTTTATCAGTCTGTAAGATTGGAGGACTAATAAATGCAGGAGCAATCTTTTGAGTAATTGCACAAAATAGATTAAATATTTTAAAATATATTAAGCATTTTTATATTATGCATATTTTTAAGAAGTTGATTACTTTCACCTTTTTCTGAATTTGTAACACAAATTTACCATTGGTGTAAATAAATATCACTTTAGTATTACCAAAGGCCTGGACTCTAAGAAAGGTCATTGTGCAGCTACTTGGAAACTGAGTAATGCATTCAGCTCTCAGGCTGGTCTGTAACTTAGGCTCAAGCTCTGAAGAACCTTGCAAACAATCCTGGCACCTGTGTCTGTTTTGTGTCGTGAAAATTCTGCTGCAGCTTTCCAGCCTACAGGTATGGAGAAAGGTATAGAAGATTTATTATTAATATTAGAGTTAACATCTTCCAAATATTATAGAGACACTTCTGAAAATTTAAGTTCTTATTCCTTTGAGACTAGATCATGCTTTAACACAGCATCCTGCACAGTGGGGTCTCTCAGTCTGTGAACAAAGAAGCTGTCTTGGAAAAGTGTGCTGTTGGATTTAACTCATTTGAGGAAACTGCAGATGGTAGCAAGTTTGTTCTTGGCTGTCATCTCTGTGCCTAAAGCCAGACCTTGGGGGAACTGGAAGAGCTGGGCACTGGGGTTGGTCTCCTGGAAGAGATCTTAGCCTGGGTACCCTTTGGGATTTTTTTCCTTCCGCTTAACTCCTGTTTAAAATTTATATGTGACACCTAAATTCATCATCAAGAACTCCTCTCTAATCAGTAGAGAGAGCAAGCATTTCTAGATAGTAATTTACCCATATTGGTTAAATACTTGCCACTGGTTACCTCTGGAAGTGTTCTCTGCTCACCAGTAGAAGAAACTTAGACAGCTACCTTCGTTGTGACTACTGTTCAGGTGGCCCCAGTTAACAGAGGTGAATCCTGTTCCATGTGTCTGAAGCATAATCATCCTCAAGAGTGATAGATAATTAAAAAAATTTAAAAATTAGCAGCTAGAAAGATAGCAAAACCACTATGGCTGGTATCTCAAGCCATGTAGCCAGATTGTTTTTCCAGAACATCCTTCCAAACAAGTGGGTGAATAAGCTGCATGCCTGAAGGGTGTGCCAGAGTTCACGCTTCCCAGGGACTCTGCCTTTGGAGTTCTTATTCAGACCTTTCCAGTGGAAATTATGGCAAAGGTCTGCAAAATCAATCCCCTTCTAAGATGCTGACAGGGGCAAGTCCTCCTGTACATTTCTGTCACTGTTTGGTGATGGCTGAATGAGGGTATTGACACTGGATGCTTTCTGACTGGGTTTTCTGCAGACCAGCTCTGCTGCAGCATGAGGAAAACAAGGCATTCACAAGTCATAACACAATGAAGGAAATAAAAAGTATGTTTCTCTGTGCACTGATATGCTTTATTCAGGGCAGACACGTGCAGTTTGCATAGCTTAAAAACATGAGCATATAAACATGTTACCTATTTGCAAAACACTTCTTTTTTACTCTCTTCCAATATGTTTGCAGTTTCAATCAAACTGCTTGAGATAAAATGGGATACAAAGTCAGAATCTGAAAGCTCTCACTCACAGCTGTCACCTTCCAGCTGTTATGGAAACCTAGGCTGTTCCTGTTCTTGTCTAGGATGCCTGAACATAGCTCCATTCTTTCTTGGGGATATCAGAAATGGAAGCTATTGCATTTTAATTAGCAGACAGTATTGCAGCTCAATGAACACCCTCAAGGCAGGACCTGGAAGCACTTACTGGGAGATACCCTCAGCATTTCTGTTCTACAGGATTTAGCATGGGGGTTGATCAACCTTCCATCCTCATTTAGACTTCAGGTTAACAGATGGGGAGAAATGCTGCTCTCTGTGCCAGTGATGGCACCCCACCTCACAGGACAGACCCCAACACCAACTGCATCAACTGGGGCTCAGTTTAAAACTACTTTGAATAATATTTCAAGGCTTTATTTTCTTCCATTTACCATGAGCTGGGAGAGGAATAAACTAGGCTGTTTAGTAAGTGCTGTCAACCAAAAGGTGACCTGTTCTTGAATCTGACCTTTTAGCTCTGCTTCATGGGTGGGTTTGGCTCAAAGCACTTACTGTGCCTGGCTTGCAAAATTCAAAGAAACAGGTGGAGTTACATTATAAGATATTTATTTGTGTTAAGCTGGAATTCCTTTGCTCTTGCCTGAGGCTCTACTTTGGAGGCCTTCAAAGTTTAAACTGCTTCATTCTTGCATGAAACATTTTGTCCTTACGTTTCTCTCCTGTCACAGGAATTAGTGGAACCTGAAATGTTGACCTTGTCTAAACAGGGAACTGAAAGTAATTCCATGTTTAGTGGTGCTCAAAGCATCATTGTGTGCTAGTATTGCATGAAAGATGGGTAAAAATGAGGAAAACATACCAGCATGCTGAGCCCAGTTCCATGAGGAGAAGAGTTTGGCTGATGGATGTAACCACAGGGGCAAGGTCTAAATGACCACAATGAGGAAACAGTATTGGTACAACTAACCAATCCATTAAAAAGCCATACAAGAAGGAAAATAGGAAAAACAGGGATAGATGCTTTTCCTTTGGTTTTTTTTTGGTTTTTTTTTTTTTTTTTAATTTGTGTGTAGTAAGTTATGCTTATATTAGAGGGAAGTGTGCTCCACAATCCATGTCCCCTTCTGGCCCATGCTCTGGAATTTAGTTCCCTTGGAAACCAAACACACATTTACTCTGTTACTAAGTGAAACAAGTGCATTAAAAATTACTTTCTATATGGTACTGCACCATAGTTTTTCATTTTATTTTTCAAAGAGGTATTAGGTAACATATTTTCCTATTGTACATATATCTACAGCAAACTTTATTTTCTAGATTTTTATCACTATGTTAAAAAGTAGTATAAATGAAGATGCCCATGTCTCTGAAATTCCAAACATTTCCTCTCTAAACCAAAAATCCTTTCATTATTCTTTGTGATAAATATCACTTGTGGTCAATTACGATATTTGTATACACATTTTTTTAACATTTACCTAAATTCTGATGGAATTATATTCCCAGTGTAGTATCCAAAATATAATAAATAATACATAATTAAAAAAATCTGGCATACTCATAATTTAAAATAAAGGAACCACATGTCATTAAAACAGCATTTTACTCAGCTTTTACGCAACTTAAAAAATTCTCTTTTCTCACCCTAGATTTGGGCAATGGTCAGGGATAACTTGGTGTTCTGGAAGAGACTGCTGAAAATTAAAGCGTTTTCCAGAATGTCACAGGAAATTTTAAATGACACAGCAGAAATAGTAATAGATTCTGATGCTATCAAAGGAAGCATAAGTGGTAATCAAGATGATTGGAGTGATGCCTGAACACTGTGTGGAATCTCTAGCACTCAAGGTAGACAGAGAGTTAGACACTGGGAGAGGTTTTGGACAACACAACAGAGAATACTCTTCATGTCCTCTGTTGTAACCAATTTTATATGCTTGATACCAATTTATTATGATTTATTGAGAGCAGGTGACTGGAAGGTTCTGAGCAGAATCATCTGTTACTCCTTCCATTCTCTGAACTTTAAACAATGGGCTGTGCATTAAAAAAAAAAACCCACAATTTTCTGTTTCTTGAAAATAATTCAAAATCTATGTGAATTTCATTAATGATACCCTTCCCCTTTAATATGTACATAGGATTATGATTGATTTAGACTGTAAATCAGATGGGGTGTTGATGTGGGAAGACTCCCAAATCCTTGTTCTTCTGTCTTAGCAGGCTCTTGGAAAGTGTCATCATTATTGACATTATCTTCAAAAAGGAAAATACCCTAATGAGATAGTGAAGTGGAAGTTTGCTTGGCTAAGTTCATACTGTGTGAGACCATTCTTGTTACTTAACCTCATCTCTCATTCACTCCTTTGAAAGACAGCAGGCCAGCAGCAATGCAGGCTCCTTTCAGAAAGCTTCTTTAGAAAATTTGGTCTTTTCAGGATCATCTTGAGGGCCCATGACAGCAAGAATCTACATAATCTTGGCTAAAACAGAGAGCTTGAAAGACTTAACTCAGGCTGCAAACAAATGGAAGCAAACCAGTATTTTCTTCCTCAGTAGCCACTGTTGAAACTGTTTCCCTTTCACTTGCTGTTCTCAGCCAGCACTTCTGTTATTGTAGTAATAATAGTAATCATAATAATAATAGTAAGCTCATCCTATGGATTTACAAGAGCAAATGGATGCCGCCAATTCTTTGTATTCCCAAATAAACAGAGAAGTTGTTACCCTCCTTACTACCACAAAAGTTTCCTGAGGAATTGTCCTTAAATATAATTAAAACAACCACAAAATGTTGTTAGTATTTCAGTCTCATTCTACCATCCAAATTAGAGTGTGGACAAGGATTTAAGAAAGGGTGTGCCAAACACTGAGGACTGTTAGTAGTCCGAGTCAATTAGAGCATTTAGTGCCTAATTAAGTGTTAATTTATGCTCTGTGTAATCTCACAGAGAGTAGAAATTTGGCTCAGGCTAATTGGAAAACAAAATTTTTGCCATTACATGTGGAAACATCTATTATTTTTATACATACAAAACCTACTTTGTTTTATGTGAGTCGAGGGCACTGTAAAACAAGGCTAAACTCTGTCCTGGTTTGGCTGGCTTCCTCTTACAATTTCAAAAAATCTCACTTTTTTCCCAGTATCCTCAGAAGTCACAGCATATACTGAAGACGTCTGGCAGCCAATTTTCCATGTTTCCTTCAAAACTTAACTGTCTTCTGTAATAGCAGAGTTGAGAATTTATTGATTCTCACAGTCTTTCTATTCCCCACCTCACAGAATAAATAGAAATTTCAGCTACAGCTGGATTAACCAGGAGCCAGGCTTTTAAACAAGAGACATTCCTGACTTCCCTACATGCTACAGCAAACACAAACATCTTTCTTGTCCTTGCAGGAAATGCATCTTAAATCCCAAGCTGAAGTAATGTTGCACTTTGGAGACTTGACCTCTGCAGGGACCTGTCAGTCACCTCTGACGTAGCCCATGGGAACGTTCAAATTGCCACACCTGATTTGCACTCTTGTTACACGTGTACAGAAACAAGTCCTTCTCATCTTCACTCTTTGCTGCCTCTATGCATTTGCCAGAAAGGACATGGACAATCATTCCATTCTACAGGATGAGAGAAGAAGGGAAAGAAAGAACAAATTAAAACTAAGGGATTTCCAGTAGAAGCTAGGCCATGTTTCAGAAAATTTTAATGCAATATATCACCAGTAATAACTGGTTGTTCAAATTTTTTTAAGCAATGCCCCAAACACAGTGACTGGATTTAGCTTTGTGCCCAGAGCATGGTGAATATTTGTAGTTTCTTTTGAAGCCAACATGAGTGGTAGCTGCAGAGTTCTTTTCCATCACTGTTGCTTTCCTATGGCTACGGGTTGTCATCAGCCCCAACCTCAGTACTACAGGCCACAACATTTCATAAGGACCAGTGCTTGAATTAGGAATGAAACCAAATTACAGTAGGACTGTTCCAGTGGATTGCTGCATCCCTACAACTACAGTAACTGCTATTTTCCCAGGCTGTCCCAGAGCATGACATTTTTCACTCTTGTTGAGGAGTTCCTGCTCTGCTGGTTAAAGTTCACCAAAAACCAATGAATTCTTCCAATAAGTTTACTCTTAAAATGCAGGAGAAAATTTTATGTTTCCCATCAAAAGCTCCACAAAGGGCTCTCATTTGGGAGGGGTCAGGATTTCCAAACCTTTCCTCAGTCTGAAAGAAATGGGAAAGGATTTGCCCTGCTCTCATTTTCACAACCACTGATTCTGATTCTATTCCTATAAGGCCACTAAGACAAACTGGTAAAACAAAGACATAGTATTTTAGGTAAGATTTCTGTAGTTTGTATTTCTAAACCAAGTGCTTTTTATATAGACAGTGTTAGTGGGCAAGAGACGTCCTAATTTTTCTGGGTGAAAGAGGTACAGAAGTGAAATGTGCCCTTCAGGTACCTCATCCCTTCTTCACACACAAATCCTGGAATCACCCAGTGATCCTACAGTCACCATCAGCTGCCTATCCCCCATGGCAGAGCATTACTGACCTCCTGGACATCCCAGTGCTGGCTGCTGTTGTTTGTCTCCTTGGTACAGTTTTGAGGGATAACCTTCCCGTGTCTGACATCAAAGCAAAGCAGCGGAGCAGAACTGAGCCAGATTTCCTTCATGCTGTTATATTCAAAGTGCTGGGAAAGGGAGGGTTTGTTTGAACAATGATGGACGGACATCCCAATTAATTTTTAAATGCAAATTCTAAAGATAATTGCCTGTACATGTTTGTTAAGATTCAACCCAAAGATGAGTGACAGAGACCCAACAGCCTTGACCTTTCGAAGCAGTCCCCCCTACTAGCTAATTCTGGCATAACTATTTACCTAAGGAAAGGCTTTGTGAACTCTGATTATGTGTAACATAAACCCACCCGATCATAAAATTTTCCAGTTTAATAAATATTTGAACAGAAGGGTGTTTCTGACAGTGTCTGCACATGCTGCAGTCTGAAATGTGCCTGCAGCTCACCCTGAGCTAGACCAATGCCAGCTAGAGAGTCTAAATGAATTTACCTCCTGCCTTAGACTGCAGTTTAGGCATTAATCTTCAGATTTAGTCACTAATGGGGAAGCCCCCCCACCCAGTATTCTGGTATGTATTTTTTACTCACAAACTTTCTGTTCCCCAGACTCTACCAAACATACTAAACAAACAAGCACTTATTGATGTCTTCTGGAGCACAGTGTGGGTGTCTGCCTCATGGGACACTGGCATTTTCTGAGTGGAACTCAGGTGTGGAAGAGTGGGCATTGTAGCCTTAGCATGGGCTAATTTTGAACATGCCAGTATTTCCACTAGTGTCAACCCAGCCACTTACATGTTGGGGTGCCTGTCTTCTGCATGGCTCCCTAGATCTGACACAGTGCCTGTATATTTGAAGTATACATTACCTGGGTGAGACTGTCACTGCAAGGGGAGAGTTCAATAGAGCCTTCTGCAGTAGCTCTTCCTGGCCTGTAATCTGCACAGAAGCCAACACCAGTATTGTAAAGCTGTAAGTAAAGGTTTATACTGAAATAAATCACAATTGGATACAAACAAAATATCTGTCAGCTAACATTTTGTGATTGTATCCCTTTATGATATATGATTTTGTGCATAAATGAGGCACTATTTTTTTTCTTTCAGACTTGATCTTGCATACTAATGTGATATAAAAGGCAGAGTTTCACCAAGGGTCAGTGTTACCCATTGTTTAAATTAGAGAGATCAACTTCTGGGTTTAACTATGATGATAATTAAAAGAAAGGTATAAAAATGTTTATACTAGTGGAAAATTGCACTTCAACAGGATACTGTAGTCAGAAAAAACACAATATATTCGAGAAGAAAAGAAACGTGACAATTCCTGTGATCCACACTCAGTTCTTACACTTTTCTCAAGCTAACTTCGAAAATAAAGAGCACATAAAATAGTAAAAGGACTCAGTAAAATCTGGCTAAAGATAGCTGAGTGTGAGTTAATTAGTAGACCTTGTTGCCTTGTTGGGGGGAAACTCCCTTCCAGTAAGGCTGCTGAGAATAAATTCATATTTAATGAATATTTAATGAATTATAATTATCAACTATGTGTTTAAATAACCCCCAGACATTAAGAATATTTTGTCCTGTACACAGTCAGCCAGGGAACTGCTATTGCTATCACTCCTGTCCTTTGGGAAGTGCAGGACTGAAGAAATGCTTTTTTTATCTCTTTGTGCACGTGGGTCAGCACAGAGATATCTTGGCTGCTGTCACTTCTGCCATCTGCATGAGGCAGCACACTTCCTTTCCTTTGCCAATGGCACATGAAGAACCTAGGCTTAGGATCCTCTGAGCTGTGACACTGAACTGAGTCAGACACTCTGGGTTCAGTTCCTGGCTGGTTTTCAACATTTATGTGAGAATTTGGGCCAGCTCTTTGTCTCTGTCTGTTTCTTTCTCCCCCCATCCTGGTTGCATTGCCTGTTTGCACCGAGTACTCCGGACATGGAAGTGACACTGGAGTCTGAACAATGCAAAAAAAAAAAAAGATAATTCTTTATATATAGTGTGTTTTCTCTTACCTTGCCAGAGAATCTTGGTGTGTCTCCAGTTTGGGAGAGTTCAGGGTACACATTTGATACAAACCACTGGAAATTTCTACAGCCCAGTCTCTTCTGTAGCTGAAGGCGCTCGCTGCAGTCTGGCTTCTCTGCCTTTGTGGAGAAAGAGAGAAAGGGCAACAAGGTTACTGGTGTATTTGTGTTAGAGATGCTAGGAGTGGAAATGACTACACAGGAATTATTTCTACCACCTTTTCTATCCTGGATGTTACAGATATGGATATGAATCTCTTATGACATATGCAAAGGGGAGATCCAGCTATAGCCCTCCTCAAACTTTGTGCTAAAACACCCACTGTCTGGCATTGTGACAGAAGTGTTTTGGAAGTAGCATACATACTGAAAGTGTATGTCCTCTAAAAATTATTATACTGCAAGATAAGTCAGTCTTTGTAATATTTTTTATTTTAAAGAGTCAGGACCAGATAGTTGTTGCACTGAAATTCAGCGGGATTGTATTAAATTGCCATTTAATATAGAATTTCTCCTGATGATAAAAACTCAATTTCCTGGCCTTTAACAGCCCAAATCACCCAGTTAGTGGCAGTCCTCTATGATCAGAGGGAACAGGTGATGACACAATTTAGCCCAAAATATAGTCTATCACCTATTATCTGTCTATTATCTGACAGTTACTAAATCTAATGAACAAAGGTGTTCTGCAGCTATAAATGCATAAAACCTTTCCTATGATTTTCTGTTTTCTTGAATTATAAAGACACAATAACAGCTCTCAACTTTCCTGGTAGCAACTCTGTTATGAAAAAGGACAAATGCCTTCAACCCTTGGTGCAGCTACAGGCATCTGCACTGCAAAGGACTGACAGGCTGAATATTTGAGGGTATTTAGCACTAAAGATGACTTACAGGGTTCTCAAAATTTCTAAGCACTTATGTGTCTAATTCTTCAGTTCCAAAACCACACAAAATGCTTTTCTAAATCTTTCAGTGCCCAAATATTAAAAACATCTAACAACCTTTAAAATCTCTCTCCTCTTTCTTGCCAGCAGTAGATCTCCCCTCTTCATGTTTCTACTTTTTAAAAAATGCAGTTTGGGATGGGATTCCAGGAAACTGAACTGGATTTCTTAATCAAAAATTAAATTTGGCAACGTAAGCAGAGAATTGCCTGTAAATAACTTTTTCCCAGACCAGCTATTTCTCCGTATCCATAAGAAAGAAATAAAAGGACTTTCAGCATGGAAAACAAAGAGAAATGAAGGGCCTTGGAGATAAAAGGTGAGGTGTCAATCTCTAAAGGCAGGGATTAATCATTCCATGTGGCACTGTTTGCCAGCCCTTGGAAACTCCACAGGCAAAGCTTAACAGTTGCAGTATGTTAGAGAACCTTATAGTTCAGTGTCAGTCTTAGATTCAATAAGCATAAAAACAAAGTTTAGCAATTCTGCACCACACAAACCTGTCCTCTAGAGGTTTTCCTGGAAAAGGGAAAGAGGGAAGTAAAATGCTTCCCCTAAAAAGAGATGTTTCTCATGAGACTCTGCCTTGGCTGAGGAAGGCAGTGGCAGTAAATCTCATTTTATCATACTAGTTACAGTCTGCATTTGAGGCTGAATAAATGGTGTAAATAATGGAAAGAAAGTCATTGTCCCTGTAAACCAATCTGAAAGGAAACTGTGCTTGTAAATTAAATATGCAAACAGCACAAGGAAAGGAGCAAAAGAGCTGGTGGCTGAAGTAGTAGGGAGCTGGGAAAAGCCTAATTCATCTGTTTAATGCTCACACCACGGGCATCCTGCGCAAGATGTGATACAGACCATAAACCAAGGAGGGTTATAAAGCCACCTAAATGGGGGTCACCCGTTGTTTTCTGCAGCGAGCCATGGTGGTGGTGAAGACTCACGGAGAATTCTATAGTGGCCCATAGGTGGCTCTGCTCACCCTCTCAGCGCAATAAATCCCCTCAGGGCCCTTTGCCGCTGAGTGGCAATAATGTCTTTGCTTGCTTGTGCCTTTCGAATAACATCTCGCTGCACTAACAGGCTGAAAACATCGGCTGTGAAAGAAAGGAACACACAAAAAGGGCCGTTTATGTTATGGTATGCTGCACACAGAGATCATAAAATTGATCATTTGAGGGAGCATCATACCCAGAAGAGTAAAAGTATTCTGGCTAGAATAAACTCAGGCAAAAGGTCATGCTGCTTACAGCTAGCAAGCTGTATCATTGGTGACTGTAGTTTTAGTAGGGAAAATTGCTTCTGAGCTGACAAGAAAAGCCTTCAGGGAATTATTAAATGATTTAAAGACCTCACTGCCCATTTTAAAAGGCTTGGTCTAGTGGCTATAATCCTTTGTGAGTCATTTGACAAGATCCTGGCCAGTGGAGTTCAAAGCTGCAACACAGACAAGGAGGGAGAATCTTTCAAAAAGATGTGAAAATAAGAGTAAAAGAGGAAACACAATAGTTCCAGGCTCTACAATTAGCAGGCTGACTGGAGAGGCAGATCCACTGGTGGAGCATAAGGAGGTGGGACAAGGTGACAGGAGAGAAGTCATGCCAGAATATAGTCCTGTTCCTCTGCCCACTGTAATGCAGCTCCTGCTGGATCTGGCTTTCTTGGGTGAGGGCCAGCCCTGAATGACTGAGGCCTGCAGGACACATAGTACTGGAGCCAGCGGTGCTCACCAGTGCAGAGGTGCTCATTAAAGCCATCAGGATTGTGGCAGCCTGGGCTGTAGCGACCAAGCCCTTGTTGAGCTTGTGATCTCAAGGAGTGTGAGCCTGGTGAGGAGCAAAGTCAAGACCCTGAACTTGGCAAGAGCAAAATTCCAGCTGTTTAAGGAGCTGGTGAAGGAGATCCCCTGGGAAACTGTCCTTAAGGAATGAGGTGCTAACCAGAGCTGCCAGCTCTTTAAAGCCAATTTTCCTACAGTGCAAGGGCTCTCTATCCCAGTGTGTAGGAAATTGAGCAAGGCAGCCAAAAACTGGCATGGCTCTTCAAACTGAAGAGTAAGAAAGAAATGCAGACAGTGAAAGTGAAGACAGGTGACCTGAGGAAAGAACAAGAATACAGTCTGAATGTGTAGGGGTTGGGTCAGGAAAGCCAAGGCAAAGCTGGAACAAGACTTGGCAAGGGACACAAAGAATCACAAGAAGGGATTCTATAAATACATAGGTCAGAAAAGAAAGGAGAGTGCAACCCCCCTCCCCACTGATAAGCCAGAAGAGTGAACTGGTGGCAACTGGTATGGAGAAGGCTGAGTTGTACTCCTCAGTCTTTGCTGGCAGTCAGGCTCTCCATTCTCTCAACACCCTGATCCTCTGAGTGAGTGGGGAAGGGGAATGAAGTCCCCCCGCCCCATAAGGGAAGAGCAATTTGGGGATTACTTGATGAAACTGAATAGAAGTGAAGGCTTCAGGGAGAATTCAAAGCAGCCTCCCAGTACCTAAAGGGGACTTACAAAAAGGAGCAGAAGTTTTAAACTGAAAGAGAGCAGGTCTAGATTAGTTATTGGGAAGAAATTCTTTACTCAGAGGGTGGTGAGACACTGGAACTGGTTGCCCAAAGAAGCTGTAGATGTCTCATCCCTGGAAGTGCTCAAGGCCAGGCTGGGTGGGGCCCTGATCACCTGATCTAGTGAATGGCATCCTTGAGCATGGCAGGGGAGTTGGAATGAGATGATCTTTAAGGTCCCTTCCAACTCAAACCATTCCACGATTCCCTGAAACACAGGGGCAAATATGAATGAGAAACTACACAGCACCTACCTACCCATGCTCTGCCTAAATGCTTTCAGTGAATCTTTTTCTCCTTAAAAGCATGGCATTGTTAAATGAACAGGAAGATAAATGATACATTTTCATTTAAAACTGCTCACAAGTTTGTCCACTGCTTTGTAGAAAGAAGATGATTACAAGAAAAGGTACCAAAGCCAGAGAATTCCTGAGAACTGCAGCAACATTAATGTAATTAACAACATTAACTACACCAACAGCATTCCCCACAGCTGCAAGACTCCCCATAAGCAAACATCCACTTGTTTGTAATGCAAGGGATATACAGTTCTTTGACCACCCCTGATCTGCCACTGAGGCTGTACTTAAAAAACAGTGTGGCCATTCTGTAGTTATTGGATTGTGTGTAACCTGCAGATGGTTCAAGTGTAGCTGCCTGCCAGGGCTCCACCACACACCTGCCTGCAAGCCTGTCCTAGCTTACAGGCTGCTAGGAATCCAGATTCCTGGAGGAATGTCTGGTCAGATGTCTGCGGCATGCTTCTAATGAAAATGTAACTTGTAAATAGTGCTGTGTTGAGATCTGACTTTCTCAGTTCAGTTACTTCTGGATACGTCAGTTCAGGGAAAAAACCACACCTTTTTGTCACTAGACCACTCAGATATGTTCCCTTCCAGGAGAGGCACTATAATTTGCCACTTGCCAGTGAATAATAGTGAATATCCTCAGGAACCATATGAGGAAGATCTTCAGTAACCAAGAATGAACCCTCTAGGACAGTCTTTTGAGAACACAGTGCTGCAGGCTTCCACTTCAGATGCATCACAACCTTCCATGTACTATCAGTGAAAAACAAACCCCAGCTTGTTGGGGAGTCATTTGAAGAAGAGGTTATACTCCACAAGGTTTAATAACTTCAGCACAAGGTGAACTTAGGCACAAGTTTCTCTGTCTCCTTCCTGATCTGACAGTTCTTTCACTAGAAGGTTTAATAAAAAGATTATCCCCTGCATCTGAATGCATACAGACACCCTCATTCCTTTTCCTCTCCCTTCACCTATCTCAACACAACCCTCAGAAAAAAACCTCTACAGATGTCTTTACCTTGCTGATTAAGAAAGCCACTGTGTCATGCTTGTAGAAGTTCTCTTTAAATGAGCCCAGCCAGGTCTCTGCTATTCGGATTTTGTTCCTCACAATGGCCTCTTCATAGGAGAAAGCCTGGGGGAAGTGATTTCGATAGACATGCCCAACTCGGGAACATGGGATAATTTCTACAGAGCCACCACAGAGCCAGGTCTGAAACACAGGTGAAAGCACAAAAAGAGATTACCTTATTTAGATTACTTTTATCTGAAATGGAGAAGTTCCTTTACTCTAGACTCTGTTTCAGAAAATCCTGGAAAGAGCAGGAGCATTATTATGTGCTTCTTCACACATTGCTCCCCATAGATACAGAGAAGATACTGGGCATTCAGACCTCTGATTTGACCCAGTATGGCTATTTACATGCTTTTACATTTTTCTGTGCACAAACAGTGCAGAGTAGTGGAGAGATCTGTGTGCACACACCTTCCCTTGTCTGGGACAATAAAAACACTGTCCTTTGTGCCAGCAATTTTCATTTGCTTTCAATATCAGTTACGCTTTGTATTCAGCAAAAATCAATGCAAAGGATTTAATATAAACAATTTGCTATTAAAACTACAGGCTGGCAAAGGAATAAAGCTACTGTCCCTTTGGTGCATGTTAACATGCCAGAATAGAAGAGGCAGCTTTCAAAAGGTGCCAAAAGCAGTGACTCAGGCCTCAGGCAGATAGTGATAGCCAGCAAAACTTCCTTCTCCTGACATAATGCTCCTAACTCACAGCAGCTGCATGTTCTTGTATAGTCCTAACAGGCTGTGGAGTATGGGGATAGATTTCTGCAGGGAAGGTTGTTGTCTTCACAACCCAACATGTTCTGCACTGTTTTAACAAATATCTTCTTGCTTTTTCACTCAGGTTCTTTAAAATTGCAATAGTAATCACAGCTTGATTTTTTAATTAAGGTCCTTACCCTAATAGATAGTTCCAGGTTTTCTGCTCCCCACATGGTCATGTCAGAATCATAAGCTCCAGTATTTTGGAAGTAATGTCGATCCATGGCCACCACTGCACCAGCTACTGCAGGACTCCTGGGTAGAAAAGTTTGGAAGTGAACACCTTGAGTTATGGATAAGGAATTACACAGAGGGTGAAAATTCCACCATTTCCATAGAGAGAGTATTACAAAATTATTAAATACTGCTCCATATAAGCTTGAATTTTATCTAACCAAAATAAAGAACAACTGGAGTGTAATTCTAGGATTTGCTTGGGGAAGGGAGCTAAGAGCTGAGTTATCAAATAAGACTCAGAGCAGTGGGAAATATTGCACACATGTACATTCAAAACAAGAGACAAACAGATCATGCTAAGACATCTCTTTTAACTCTGTATGGCCTGTCTTTTGCTTTCCCTACAAACCTCCACACCTTGTGTAGTCAGTCTGTACTCTAGCTGTGTCGATGTGTGGAAAGTATTTGTCACATTGAAAGTATGACTGCAATCTAGTTAGAATGATTACTAAAGGCCAAAACAAACAGCACAAACAAAAAACCTATCCCTTCAGAATTATTAACTGAGCATGTGCAAGTAACTACACCTTCCCCTTGTTATCTGGAAGATGACCTAAACTGTGCAGTTTCCCTGCTGAGCTGAGCAAGGCACATTGTCTGTTGGACTGTTACCTGATAGGGCTGATGGGAGACTGTCGTACCTTCTCTTCATGCTCTGGCAGTGGTTCCCAATGAAAATCTAATTTCCAATCAAAAACGCCTCGATGCAGGCCCACAGAGTGATAGTACTGAAAGGTCTTCCAGTCTATGACATCTATGACAGGGGAGATGACACTGTTTCTGAAAGAGACAACACCACTTATTTCCAAAACCAAAGCAGAAATTAAGTTCATTACTCTGATAGTAAACATTAGTTCTCCTCTTTGACACTGTCAAGCACAAGCACTCCCCTAAATGCTGAATGTCCTTGGTTTCCCTGCTGACAGAAGCTCAGTGCATGGGAATATTGAGCATGCAGTGAGGAATCTAAAGAGCAATAATTCACTGATACCCCGCACCTTGCGTTGTCATTTAACACTATCCAGGATTTTGTTATGAATTAGCCATCAGAATTCTTATGAAGCTATTTCACACAGAGGCCCCAACAGGCTACAGGCTCTGCATGGATGCAAAGCTTACAGCAGTAGATGATTTTGGCCTCTCACACTTTAGCATTCTTTGATTTTCCTGTAGATGTTGCACACACTTCATAAGTTTGTCACATCAGGCCAATAAAGAGCACACTTATCCTTAGTTTGTTCTGCTGGTTGTTTTGAAAAAATATTTATTACTGAGTTCATAAGCCAGTGCCTGTTTGTATTTTATCACAGTCTTAGAATGCTCTTACAAATGCCCTGTCACAGTGCGGAATCTACTTTTAAGAGCAAGAACAGAGCCATTACACTGTAAGTGGCAATCCTTGAAATAATTTATAACTTAAGTTAAATTTGAAATAGTCTGAGAAGAGGTACTAGACATTTCCCTATGGCAAAGAAGTCACAGTGTTTCACAGTGTACTTGCACATCATCTTGTAATTAAGTGGTAGTTCAGAACACTCCTCAGTGTTCCTTGTTTTCAGGTCAATGATATATCACATTTGGAAATTTTCAGAGTATGAATGAAATCAGTTATGGTATTAGGGACTGCAGGGAAAAGGTGTTGAAGAATAACATTTTCCATTTCTTCTCTGTTATGCTAAAAGGGTAGTCTCTGGTCTCAGTGCAAAGGCTTGTCTAGAGACAGAAGTTCATCTGGAGAAAAATCAGTAATATTTAAGAGGGAATAAAGTACACTGGAAAAAAAATATTATTGTCCTAGAGTAGGAATGTAAGAAATTATTCCCTAGGGAAAAACTTCCTGGTAAAACAGAGAGAGAGAAAAATGAAATGGTCAATTTGGGGACAAAATGTAGATGTTTTAATCTCCTCTTTTAAGATGTATATGTTGGTCAGAAGGCACAAGGAGAGAAATTTGCTTGAAACATAATACTGTAGGTGAAGAAAGGACATCTCAGAAGCCTCCAGTGCAGTGGGACATTTGTATTCTTCCATGGTAGAATCCAGAACCAGCTAAGGAAGATGGTAGCTCTGGGTGATGTTAATGTGATCTTGTCATATCCTCTGTGCCTCTATAACCACTAGAATAATGTTTTTTCAGTGTCATAGTGGGGGAAAATGCCCAACTTTGTTTTTTCACAGTTGACATTTCCGGTAGAGGAATTTAGAAGGCCACAAAGAAACATACTACTGCTTGCCAGTTGATTGTACAAAGATGAACCATGCAGAGGATTGCTTTAAAGTGATTCAGTTTTGTTTCCTACTAAAAACAGTCTGTCCTATGATGAGCTTAAGCCAGGAAGATTGAAAAATATAAAAGTGATTTTATTTATCTGTTCAGGTGTAAAACCATCCTTTATAATATGCAATAACAGGCACTCTTAGAAACAAGCATCTGGTTTATAAATGGTTGAGAAAATTTTAAGGTCACATGCAGCATTTGCAGGCATATACATCAAGGCAGTGAGTTCCTGTCATCATTCTGCAGGACTCCAGAAGAAATGGAAAGAAGAGATACTAAAAATAATAGAGCTGATATCCTTCCCTGATTCTCCTAATGATGTCTCTGTGATACAGTTTTGTATCCATGACAGGAGAAACCACCCTGCAGAGCCAGCAGGGCCCTTTCTACTGAAAGCTTTACTCACTAACAGCACACAAAGGAAACTACCTGCTTCTGAAAGTTACTAAAGGTAGTGTCTCGCTGGCCTCACACAAACAGGCATTTCTTTTCTTTGTTAAGCTGGGGGAAATCCATCTGACAAGTTAAATGGATTTTAAAGGACTAAACGTCAAAAATGAAAAGTCACTGTAACAGTAATTTCTACAGCCTGCTGCATGCTCCAGCATACCAGTACCTCTGACAACTGCCTGCTTGGGAGCATGGATGGAGCCACACAGTTCCCACCTCCCACAGGGCTACTGGGCTGAAACCCACAGGATCTACTGCTACTGGTTCACCCATTCTCATTCAGACAGGACTGAGGAACCAATGACCCCAGAGTAGTTTATTTTATGACTTCACATTCAAGAGGGAAATATCAGGAGGGTGTACTTGAGTAGAAGCCAGAGGCAATGTGGACTAAACCACTCAAAAGGCCTTGACCATGCAGACTAGACCATATGAGCTGATCCTGGGTAGTTCAGATAGAGACAATGCAAATACAGACACACTCAGATATATTCTGGATCAGATGATCCAAACATGTCACACTATCCTACATTTTCATTTCATTGCAGCTATTTAAAACCTGTCTTTTTTTTTTTTTGAATCCACCTTAAATTTGTTGCCACTATAAAGCTCCAAACTCCAATGGTGCTTCTGGCATCAGTGCAATTGCTTGCAAGAGTAGGCACCACAGCAGTAGTTCTAGTTATTTGGTATTGATTCTTCAAGATTCCAATTAAAGAAATATGCCAGTAAGGACATAATGGATTATGATAGTTTGGAGACCAAGCAATTATCCAAACTATCTGCAAATTATGACATGGAAAACTACAGTGTTTAAGCTGAAAATAACTCGCAGGAATAGGTCACGTTCTATACTGGCTAAATTCAACCATAAACCAGAGCAAAATAAAATCTGATCTCCTTTCCCACAAAATTATACCATAAAAACTGCTAACTGTGTTTTAGAGCTACTGCTCATGTAGCTTTTTCAGAATTCCAAGATTAACAATTTTCAAGAGCATGTTTGTAAGAGTAATTCTAGACCTTCATCGAGTGTAAATGTCGTACAGCCACGATGTAGCTCCAACAGCTGAAACCAACAGAAACACACCTTCACAAAACTAAATATTGGAAGTGTATTTCTGATCTCAAATAGAGGAATCTAGTAACTTTATCTTGTGTGAAATTTGGCCAGTATTCAATTTTAATCCTAATCAAGCAGTGCTTTACCCATTTTTTGGTTGGTAGGATTTAAAAAAAAAAACAAACTGTTTTCTGCATAGTCAATGATGGTTTGAAATTTGTGTAGTTCTAAATGCAAATTTGCAGTAGATGGTAATTGGAAGATGTTCTTAGCTATTCTTGTTTTTAACTGGGTAACTGGCAGACAGCAGCTTCTCGGCACTTTGAAATGAAACACAAACTACCGCTAATTTTACTCTGTGGAATCTGAGGAAAGGGAAAAACAGGAAATTCAAATACAACTAGCAGCAAGGCTTTCAGTTGTTTGACTAATCTGTGAATATTTCAAATGCTTGGAACTCACACAAATTACAAAAGGTCACAATTCCATGAAAAAGAGCAACCCAAACAAGAACAATTTCCTGGTTTGGAATTTCTTTACCAAATACAATTGCAAATGAAATCTCTTCCCATGACCCTTTACAGTCAGCATGAACATTATGTTCTTTTCTAATTTTAAACTAAGTAACATGGGGAGAGGAAGATTTAATTCATGTATCTGTTTTGAAGTTTTGGGTACACTTTTTTTGAAAGTACTTGAAAGTTTCTTTTGCTGGGAAGGGAATAGATTTTAATCTGTTTAAATCCTCCTTTAAATAAGGAGGAAAAAAATGCCCAAAAAACCAAACATGAAAATTATGTATACTCCTCAACCTATTTCAGGGTGCATCATAGCTTGCAAAAATTAGATAGCTGAGAAATCCAGGCAGTCCCAGTTCTCTGCTTCTGCACTCAAACTTCAGTGAGTAACTGAGGGCCCAAGCTTCTTCCACAAAATGGTGCATTTCCACGGACAGCACCTTGCTGGCCAACTGAGGTCTTAGAAATACAGACCACTTGAAGTTAGATAGGGTTAATAAAAAGATAAAATGCAGTAATAGGGAAGGGCAAAGCTAAGTTATAAAGGATTATTTAAATACTGCCTTACAGGCCAGCTCCAGTCTCACTGAGGGCATAGGAACGGTCTGCTTGAATGGATGGATTATTCATATGCTAAGCACTAAGCAAATCTCTGCAAAGCAGAGTGCTAAGGGAATGCTTTGGGAATGCTTTGTTAAAAAATCATAATTTTGAACCTGCCTTTTTTTCTAAAATATTAAAATTTGAATGTAGAGTAACAAAATCTGAAGAGGTAACCAACACCATTTACCACTGGACAGTCAGGGCACTGAGCCATGAATTATGCCTAACTCTTTATTGCTCCTGTGTTATATTTGCCTTTGGCTTTAGACTCTCATCTTTATTTTCTTTACCTCAACTTCTTTAAAATAGGTCACCTTCTGATCCTGATCAACTGTGAAAGATTGCAAAGAGATTGCTTATCTTCCTATAACCTACCATGTAAATGCAGAACATTGACTGAATTTGAAATGAGTGTTATTGACAAATGGGGGATATAAAAGGATGGAGCAAACCCAGGCTGCCATATGTGAAGTGTATGGAAGGCTTTCAAAACAGGGAGACCAGCATGGAATTGTATGCTCAGATGCTGGGCTTGTGTGGGCTCTGAATGGATAACATCATGCTTCCTGAAGCCTGTGAGAAGTTAGAAAACAGATGGCTTATGTATTTGATAGCTCAAAAAGCTGGGATATGGGCCACTGAGAAGTGGGGAATCAGAATGAAAGAGATGAAGAAGCTGTTCATCTTTAGTGCAAAATATTTCCCTTCTCTCTTGTGTATTACCATAAAATCAGAACCACACAGAAAATTTCTGGACAGCAGAATTCTTTCTATTCCTGTATCTACAAGCAGAGGCTTCCTTTTGTTCCTGATGGGAGCATACAGATGATGAAACACCTTTCCACTGCTATGCTAATTTCTTATTCTGTTTATCAGCATTTTCATTAAAGATTAGTGACCTAGAATCACAGTGCTAAGTAGAGGCACTTTGAATTTTAGAAACCAGATAAGCTTTTAAAAATAATATAACAGGCTTCTGTTTCCTAATCCAATATTTGAGCTATGGAATAGGCAGTGCACCAGCTCAGAGAGAAACAGCCCTTGCAATGAGGAGTAGGGGAAAGATCCTAAGGGCCAGCTACCCCTTTGCAAACCATCCCTCTGTCCATAGTTATGGTGCCAAGGCCTCTTTTAGAGGTGGAATTCCTTGTCAGGGATATAATCAAGGTTCATTTAGCTTTCATGAAGTATTTCAAGGAAATACATTTTTTATTTTTTTAATCATCCTGCTCCAGCAGAGTGGCCACTGTTTTTAGATCAAAGGAACAACCTTTTTAAGGCTTCATGGGACAATTCATTATGTGCCTCATCTGCCTTTCCCTGCCTTTGGACAGAATACAAAATAGCAGCTCTGCAGCCTCCTGGAAAAGGCAAACCCTTCCAAAAATGACTGTAATATTGGCACAGCTGCATTGTTATGCACCATGCTACTCACCTGGAATTAGCCTGGAACACAAACAGTTGTCATATGAGATGTTCTGTGGGGCATCTCATGCAGTTTTCTAATACTGTCCAGGTAGCTATGGTATTCATCCTTGAATAATCAAAATGTCAAGGAATGCTTTAGAAACCACTGAACCACCCTTAGGCAATATACTAAGCTGATGCACAGCTTCCCAGTCAATTTATTAGGCATGGTTCACAGAACTAGTCCCAATCAAGGTGCTCAAAAGTGTATATCCAATGATTTTAGAATGACTTAATACTTTTTTTTCAGAAAAATAAATTAGATTGGGTTAGTGAATAAAGCCATCATGTAGGGACATGAAATGTCATTACCTAGAGCAAGTCAAATATCTGCCAAGTGCTTCTGTATAAATATTTCTATACCTGTAAATCTGGGATAATTTTTCTTATATTTATCCTACAGTCTACTAAGAACTGGGAATAACTCTCCTGTTGTATGTTCAACTCACAGTGAGATCTCAGTCTGGGCAAGGCTCTCTTAGCACCACTCAAAGACAGATCACAATAATAGTGACACACATTGATCAGGAGTCTAGCAAATGAGGCTTAATCACAATTTTCAAAGTTAAAACCACTCTACAGCTCCCTTAAGCTTCTGCAAAGGTCTGAGCTTTGAGAGGCTGCATTGATCCTGGCTAGCAAACAACTCACTCACTCCAGGTGATTAAGTGTTTTCCCATCCTGACCATCCAGCAAAATTGCATGAGTTACAGTTTGATCAGTACATTAGGTAGAGAAAAAATGAATATTTCACCAGTCACTCTCAACTTTGTGTGCTTTCCTCACTTGGGTAGTCTCAGGGAGTGCACTTGATTCAATTTAACAGCTCCTCAAGTGCTAAACGAAGCCAAGTTGACTATGCTAATGCTTTATATTTCCATGGTGATATCCATGCAAGCATTACAGGCAATTTACCAAAAGTCATGAATTAACTTCCTTATCAGGTCAGTGTCACTATTCTTCAGCTGGAGAAATAGGGACAGTAAGGGAAGGTGGCTGCCAGGTGCCTTAGACCTTATCTTCCCTCCTCAAAGGAGGTTGTCACAGGTTCTCCTCGCTAGCAGTGACAACGCCTCTAGGGTCAGACACAGTCACTGATACAGCACACAAAAAGGGATGGCTTAACCCACACTATTATCCAACCAGTTTTCCACCTTTGCTTCATTAATCCAATTAGATATTAGTTAATTTACTGTTAAATTCTGTTCTCCTGGAGGAATGAATGGGCATATGGGGCCTATAAGGGAAAAGAATTCCTTTCTCACCCCCTGGTGACAGTGCTGCAGAATCTCTGAATGGCAGCAGACTTGGAGGCTTTGCACTCCCTCAGGAGGGATAATTTTTGTCAGTGAATTTTTGACATTGTGGGGTTGTGGGGTCCAAACTTCTCTTGCTATTGTAATTCTCCCTTCACTATAACTTTCCTCTGAGACTTCTTGTAACTCTTTTAATTTCAGCAATTTCAACACTCTTGAATAAGGACTGGCCAATTGACACACAGTAGTTTTGCTTGAATATCAAAAACAGATTATAGTTCAAGGCAGAAGAATCATGAACTATATTCAGAGTAAGCCCTCTAATTAGTCATCAAACAAAAAATAATCTGCTTTTCCAAGAAGAATCTTTTTGAAAAGAATATTCCTGACACTCTAGTGCAGCATTACTCTTTCTTTCAGTATTCTTAATGTTTTCATTCAAATGATGTAATAATTTCTAAAAGCTTGCATTAATTCTCTTATAAGCAAATATAATAAACCATAAAGGCAGCTTCTTCCAGTGCCTGGGAACAGCCTTTGAAGGTGTTTAGCATGACTATTTAACAGTCTTGTAAGAGTTTAAAGATTTTTTTTTAATTTTACCCTCTCTAGCAATTACTTTTTTCCCAAGTGACAAGTTAATGTACAAATCTTTCTTTCAAAAAAGTCCCTTTAATAAAAGACTTACTGCCATGTAAGCCTAGAAACATTTGCAGTGGTTTTAATCTCTTTAAAGGACTGCATAGATGAGCTCAGCTGTACATTAGAGAGCAGGCCCAAGAAGCACCCTAAACATGAAATACTCTGAAATATGAATCTCTACCTTACTCTGTTACTTTGGTGTCAGTGAAAGTACCTGTGATTAGCTGGATCTGTCTAGGCTGCCCAGGAAGTCTGGGCTTTTTCTGTGGAAGAGAAATGCTGGTCAAAAGGTAACCTTGGTACACAGCCAAACTGGCTCAGGAGGACAAAGCATTTTATTCTTGGCTTCATCACTGAGATGGCTAAAAAGTAAAAATAATGGAGACTTGCAGTAGTTTTCTCTGGTGGAGTTTGCTGATTTACAAACAGGTTGAGACTGAAACCTTTTTAATTCAGAACACCAGAAAGCCTTCTTAAAGCTCTAACTGGATGCAAATTTTGAAATTTACACTGGGTAAAGTGAGGGTTATCAGCTGTGAGACTTATCCTGCTTCCCACATAGCAGAGCGATGCGTACGGCGATAAGGTAGAAAATAAAACAGATGTGACTAGAAGCAAGAAGGTGACCAAGGGAGGATTACAAAAACCACCCAACACTTTCCAAACATGTCCCTTTCAGCAGAAATTAGCATCTCCAGAGATATTTACCGGTTGCTGGACAGCCTGGCCAGGAGGGGTTCCAGCCAGCCCTTCTGACACTCGCAGTGTGAATCCATGAAGATGAGCACATCCCCAGTAGCCCGAGCAGCTCCTAACATCCGACCTCGGATGACTCCAAGCCTCTTGTTGCTCCGGATGAGCTTCACACCATCCAGCTTAGAGATGTATTCACTCAGAGCTGACTTCAGGGGCCCTGTCAGAAACAGAACAGTCACTGAAATGTTTTAGCTTGATTCAAGCTGCTACAGAAAAGAAACAGGTAGTAGGAGATGCTATTTCTTGCTGGTGAAATGTTTCAGGGGCATTTGTTTTAAATGGCCAAGTAGGCGACGTTTCAAATATTTCTACAGCAGCATAATGTCAAAGGGAAGTAGAGACTAATGGAAACTGAGATTCACAAAGTATGAAGCTATTCCTGTGGGAATCTTAATAGCCTCCTCTCCTGTTTTCAGCAAAAGGTGGATGCTCTCATCATCTCATAAAATACACAGTTGAGAGTGAGATACTACAGGTGTTTGGCTTTCCCAAGCACTTTGGATTACTTTAGCAATGTCGACTTTTCCACTCTATGCCTCAGCCAAAATCCAGGTCTGGAAATTATGACAGCAGATCTGGTCCAGTGGGGATCCTAAGATTTGCATACTGTGATCTTATTTTAAAGTAAGAAAGTTCAGAGTGGTTGTAAATGATGTGGGGAAAAAAGAAACCTATTTCAAAGCTGAAAGGCTACACTGAATTCTAGGGATGAGTAGTGAAACCTGGTAGCCAGCTCTGGGCTCTGCTTAGCTCACTTCCCAAGAGTCCTCTTTGCCTTCTCCTCTCCTCCCACACTTCTTGGACGAGGACAGTTTCTCCCCTGAAGTTCTGGAAAAAAGAACTCACACACAGAGAAATGGGAGCTACCTTGCTGGCTGAGATCATCGACAAGGATGATATCCTTGAGAAAGGCCTTTGGGGCTGTATCCATAATGCTGTGCACAGTTCTCAGCAGAGTAGACCAGGCTTCATTGTGGAAACAGATGATGACACTAGCAGTAGGCAGACTGGAGTCATATTTTTGCTGTAGGCACCTGCATGGGTGAAATGAGGAAGACACTGGAAACACTGGAACAAATGGCTAATTTTTTTCTCAGAGCAAAGTTGCAAGCAGCACCTAAACCTTCAAGGGTGGAGAGCAGTTTAAGATCTCAACTCACTTCTAAGAAAAGGAAGTACTAAGGTGTCCAAAACTGGAATATGAAGTGAAAATATGGGAATGGCACTATCAAAATTATAATGCAAAAAGAGGGAAGTGTTCCTGTGTTCTGGGATATTTTTTTCCTGCTCTGTCTGCCTCAAAATACAGAGCTCAAACAGCAATGGTCTAGGATGAAAAGAAAAAAGTGAAGATAATCAGAGAAGAGTGAGAGATAAAGCAGGTCAGTCAGCTACCACCAATTTCCACATTTTCTCAAGTAAGAGAGAAAAAAGCAAAGAATTGCAGTACCATTATGACCAACAAATAAAATAATTCATCTGCACAACAGATCAGTATACCTGTGAACTACCTGACCAAGATCCTAGTGAATGAAGCCATCTCAAACCTTTATGGCAATTACATGGATCCTTACATGGGCCATGATTACAAATATAGCTACATTTAATAAAGAAAATGTATTTTCACTATAATGTTTGTACAGGTTGCTTTTCCAGTGAAAACAAATCACTTCTGAATGAGGCTCCCAGCTGGGAGCCAGTGTGCAATCAAACCAGCAGAGCAGTCTGGAAGTGGGTGGAATGGTGCAATGTGGACAATCCAGTTTTGGGGGTTTATTCTGTCATTGTTTTTCATTGTCTTGGGCTTGGTTGGAGGGTTGCAGGGAGAGTCTGCCATCTTACCTTTGTCTCTGGAATAACCACTGTCATTGCCGAGTCACAGGAACATCCCTCTTGTCTTTGTCTCAGTGACCATGCAGAACTAAGCCAAGGTGGTGAATGCCTTTTGTGTGTACAGCACCTTCTCTTTTTGTATACTTTTGCTATTAATATTGCTGCTGTCACTGTGTGCCACTGTGTGTTTCTTGCTCCCTAGCTGTTTGCTTTCAGTAAATTGTTATCTCAACCCATAGTCGCTCCTTTGTCCTTCCCTCACCAGAGGGTAATAGGGGGAAATTTAATTCCCAGCTGGTGTTAAACCACCACAAAAATTCAAACAGTTAAAGGTGACAAACATTTCCCATTCATCCTCACAGAAACTGCATATGAAAACCATCTATTCTGGTGAGAGGATGCACATTTTCCAGAAAATGCCTTCAAATGTCCATTGTAGATATGCAAAGACCATGTCTATATACTGCTTTTCTGACAGTAGCACATTTTAAACATAATTTCATTTCCCAAATAACAGTCATTCAGTGTCCTAACTCATTTAATCTCCAGCAGCAAGAATTTCTTCAAGGAATTACACAATTGGCTGAATGTAGCCCATTGTTATTCCAGTGTTTTTGCATTGCCAAGCAAATAATGACACAGATTTTACAGTGGTTGTTAAACAATTGGCTACTCAGCAGAAGCTCATGTAAGGGATATAATTTGAGTATTTTTGTTTATTAGCATTTTACTTAGTGCTTCCATTCATGGACTGAGATCCTATGCTGATAGACACTATCCAGACACAAAGCTGCTCATCACTTAAGAGAATCCATAGTCTGAATGATTTAATTATGAATACACATAAATGGTCACTATAGATGCGCTTCCGGGAATATATATTGAAAATGAGCATACTCTTAAAAATTTATTGTCTTTTTCAATAGCTCACTTTTTCTTTTTTTTTTTTTTTGCATAGAAAGGCAAATTTTCTTGATTATTTTTACACTGTAATTAATCTATATTGTCCTTGCTTTACTGATATTGTGTAATCGACAATATTGTTACCTCACAATTTCTTATAAGGAGATTGTTTCCATTTTCAGCAGGATCAAGAAAAGAATACTCTCATGACTTGGGAGTGACTATTTCCAAGCAGTAGAATCAAGAAATAATTAAGAAAAGTGAAGATCTGATGCAGTCCTTTTACTACCAGGCAGCTTCTAACCAGAAACATTCTATAGCTATCAGCACCTAGTTGCTAATACTGGGGCTATAACAAGAAAATAAGGCTGTTGTGAAATCTTAATTGGAAAAGAATTGAAAATAACTGTACTTGAACACATAACCTTGGTGGTGAGTGCTTCGTTGCCATGGAGATTGGCAAAGACTTGCAATATAGATACCTAATCTTCACAAAAATGCACAAGGGTGCTGGTGTACAAAAATACCTTCCTTGTAATTTGGAGCAGTTTCATAGACTGTCTATCATAAACTGGCATTTCAAAAAGTCAGAGCTGTGACTAATATGAGACATAGTGATTTAATCTAATTTGTGAAAAACAAGGAATTTTCACATGCAGCAATGAACAGAGCAATTCTGACAAGGCAAAGGCAGAGCTGACAGGGACTCCTACTCACCTTCAGGAAAATGTTTCATTGAGATTCAGCTCCAAACAGCACTCCAGAGGAAGCTACACTTGTGTAATGAAACTTAAAACTTTTGTTGTTACCTTGTGAGTTTCTTTTGCCATTTCACACTCAAACCCAAGAGAGGAAAACAGACCTTTCTTTGGGGCAGAACCCCCTCCATAAAAGTCACAATGGCAGGCTTGATTCAGGTGTCCCAGGAGAGTGTCAGTCCCAGATGGAGCAACTGATAGCAGGAGAAAGCGCTCTGAGGGATGAAGGTACCTCAGAGGATGGGCTGCTTCTTAGGTGAAGTATTTGCCATCCAATTTCAAGGGACATGAGGGAGACTGAGTCCATGGAGGCAACTCACTGAAACTTCTCTAACTGGTTGGTTTCCCTCTAATTAAATAATAATAGACATTGTGATGACCAACATGATGCAAACCGAATAGAGACACAGACGATCTGATCCTGGTTTGCTCTCTTTTCACACTGCAGCAAAACTGGACTGACACAGTTGCAAGCCACGTCCCCAGAGTAAACTATACCTAAAAATTATCATTGGGGTTTGTATGTTGCACCATAAAGGACAGGTCTGGCTTAGACATATTCTGCTGCAGGTTTATGATCTGGATTTAGATCAGCCTCAGATGCTGAGATCTGGGGTTTCACTCTGGGCTCTGTAAGCCGTGGTGTTGAGAGCTCTTTATGCTGTAACTAGTCAGACAGCAAAATCCATCCAAGAGCTCTGAGACTATGGCTTAAATACTAAGATCAGTATTAACTAAAGCTGTCTCTCATCGGATGGCCCTTCAGCTGCCAAAGTAAGACTGTTTTTCAGCTTTCCACCACAGGCAGTAAACCAGGGTAGTCATTCCTCCTTTGAACATTACATAGTTCAAAGAGTTAGCAGTGAAGCATGACAAGAAATAACTGAAATAATATCAGCATGTCATTATTCAATGGGGTTAACCAAATTAACGCTGAGCCTAGTCAATAAGTACAGAAAACACTGTTTCATTTCTCTTTCTTTGAGACTATACCCTTAAATTAGAGCTGCCAGCTGTCTTTAAACATGTGAAAATGAACACTAGAACAAAAAAAAATGATTCTGTGATATGCTTCCCTTCCCAGGGGGAGGGCAAGGGATGTGAGTGTTGTCTCCTGTAACAAAAACAATTGTAGTTTTCTCCCAGGACACAGTGGAAAGATGTACCAGAAACCATTTTAAATAAGGCACAGAATAATGAGATTGGAAAAGACCTCTGAGATCATCAAGTCCAGTCTTTGACTGACCATCACCTTCTCAATGAGCATTATGTTCCATGTTCAGTCTTTCCTTAAACATCTCCAGGTACAGTGACTCCACACCCCCCTGGACATTTCATTCCAATGTTTAAGTGCCCTTTCTTTGAAGAAATGCCTCCTAATGTCCAACCTGAACTTTCCCAGGGGCAGTTTGATAGTAGATACACCTCTGACCCTTTTTAAGTGTGATGAGTAGCCCCTCCTGGGCTGCTGGAGCAACTGGCTCTCAAGTCTCTAGATGTCAAATGTAACACCTGGGGTTTCAAATGCAACATTTTTTCCCGGTGGCCTTTCAGCCTGGCTGCTGACAGGTATGGTGGTGTTGGCAGAGCTTGTCTGACACACCAATCTCCACCTTCCTTCCTCCCTGGAGTTTCCTTTCAATACTTGCCACAGAATCATAGGATATTCTGAGTTGGATGGATCCACAAGGATCGAGTCCAACTCCTGGCCCTGCCCAGGACACCCCAAGGGTCACACCATTTGCCTGAGAGCATTGTCCATCTCCTTGAACTGTCAGGCTTAGTGCTGAGAACACTTCCTTGGGGAGCTGCTGCAGAGCCCAGCCACCCTCTGGGTGGAGAATCTTTTCCTAATATTCAGCTTAAACCTCCCCTGACACAACTCCAGGCCATTCCCTCGGGTCCTGTCACTGGTCACAAGAGAGAAGATCAGTGCCTGTCCCTCCTCCTCCCCTTGTGAGGAACCTGTAGACAGCAATGAGGTCTTCCCTCAGTCTCCTCTTCTCCAGGCTGAACAGACCAAGTGACCTCAGCTTCTCTTCCCACGGCTTCTCCTCCAGACCCATTGCCATCTTTGTTGTCCTCCTCTGGACACTCCTTAATAGCTTTGTATCTTTCCTATATTGTGGTGCCCAAAACTGCACATGATATTTAAAGTGAAGCCACACCAGTGCAGAGTCGGCTCCACTTTTATGAGTGACCATCGGGTCACTTTCATTCTGGATGAGCGGAAAGCCCCAACTCTTGACTCATCCATCACTTTGTAAGCCCAGTGACCGCGGAGGTCTGGCAGGCGGGCCGAGACGGGGCCTGGCCGAGGAGAGAAGCCGCTTCTCCTGCTCGCCAACACGGCGCGGGCTCCCTCCCCTTCCCCAGCCCAGCAGCCGGACGGACGGACGGACGGACAGGCGGACGGACGGACAGACGGANCCGCCCGCCGGCTCCTGAGGGCTTGAACCACCTCCCGAAGGAGGCTGGGAGGGCCCCTGGTCTGAGGAACGGAGCGCCCGACCTGGAGCGGGGAGTTCGATAGGAAAGACGCGAGGGCTAGAGGAGGAGAGGTGCGGGGTTTGCAGGAGGAGAGGTTCGGGGGCCGCGGCGGCGGGGAGGGAGGCAGGTGTTCCCCCAGAAGTGAAATAGGGTGCTGTACTTACAAGGGGTGTCGTACCTCAGGCAGGTCCCGGCGCAGCGCGATCCGCTCGCTGAGCGCCTCGTTAAAGCCGTGGGTTTCCAGGCCGAGCGGCCGCTCCCCCGCGGCAGCGCCTTGCCCGCCCTGCAGGGGAAGGGACAGCGGCCGGGACTCGGGGCCCCCCTCCGCCTTCCCCTCCGGCCGCCTGCTCTGCTGCTTCACCACGCGATAGCCCTTCCTGGCCTTGCTGTGGTTCCTTTTGCCGGTGGGCGACACGACGGCCATGATCAACTCATCCTCCCGCAGGGGGATGAAAGGCGATAGACCATCCAAAGGGTAATACTGCTGGCTCTCCTCCTGGGTTTCCAGCATCTCTTGGGTCTCCACAGAGTCCATCTGGTACCCTTCCCGGGGGTTGAACTCCACAGGCTGGAAAGTCCCTTCCTTGCTCTGGTTGCTGGGTGGTGGATTCAGCGTTGTAACCATCAGTAGCAAAAACCCCAGCATCAGAAACAACAAGAGAAACTGCAGCTTACGTGATCCATATCTGCACTTCTTCCTCAAGAACATACTGTTGGTGACAAAATGATACAGATGGTCATGTTAAATATTGCTTGGATCTTCCTCAGATTTCAGTCCTCGGGTTGCACAAAAGCCCTGGGTTTTGCTATCTGCCAAGAGGATTTTTTTTCTCCCTTCACATTTCACTGGTGCCATTTCATGCTTTCCTCTCTATTTACAGAAAAAAAAATTAACATTCCTATTAATATTGTACTTACTGTAGTAAAACGTAGCATGGATCCAGTGAGATAAAGTAGATCCTTTATTCTACAGAGTCCCAGCTTAGTTAGGAAAGTGCATGCTTTGCTGATTAAAAGAGTAACTAAAGCTTTGATTTTTTTTCCCCCTTTTAAAATTCTAAGTCGAAAGAAATCCCATTTCTCATAGTTTCTTTCCAGAGTAGATCCTGCTTCTTCAAAGTTTCCAATTGCTGCTTGGGTTGAAGCAGTGTATCTCTGAAAGCAGATCTGACAGCTCTCCCCCGTTCAGAGGCTTCAAGTTAACTGTGATCAACAGATGAGAAGTAGTCGGTCCCTGACTTTGTTTCACACATAACTACGGCACTCAGTCAGGAAGCGCTTTGCCAGACATAATACAGAGCAATGTGTGCGTCTTTCTCTTGGTCCTAATGCCCTCACTGTGCTTGTCCTATCAAATCAAAACTTTGCGAAAGCTGTGAGAGGTGAAATACAAGAAGCAAAATGTTGTATTAGAGAAGAAATCAAAGCACACCACAGATTGCTGTATGTTGGAATAGCTGTGTTAAGCTGAGAATGCACAGAGCAAGAATCAAGAATTTTATAAACTGAATAAAAGGTGGAGAGCACATGTTTTATTTAAGGTTAGATTTATTCATATGATAATGTGTTAGCTAGAGTATATTTCATATCCAATAAATATTTACAGCTGTAGGGATTTTAACACTGACGTAAGGGTGCCAAATTATCACCTGGCAGGCTGAAGTTGTCTCCTCATCCATAAATTTGGTATTGCAGGGCAGGCAGCACTTCAGGTTTTCATTAGTCCAGGAATAACATGTATAAAAGCCTGGGCTGGAACAACAACCACTGACACTGAGAGAAAACAACAACTTCTGTGATTAAAAGGGGAGCTCAGTCTCTGAGGTCTGTTTGCTAATACTGCTGGCATGGGTGCTACTGGGCATGGATTGTGGCATTTTTTTGCTGAAAGATGAGTGCTTGTCCAATGGGAGAAGGGGTGAGGCAGTCCACGTGCTTCAGCATCACATGCCTCTTGGTCTGGCAGAGGTCAGGGATGGATGCAGCTCAGGTGTTGCCAACCCTTTTGATGCTGGGGGCATGGGGTGTGGTGTTTTTCATATCTTGCAATATTTGATGAGCAGAAAGCTCCTGCTCCAGGAGACATGTGATTACTGGAGAAATTCCACATTCACAGATTTAAAAAAAGCCCTGCATTTCTAGACATTATAACTAAAAGAATAGCCTGAAGACAGGCATGCAGTATACTCTAAAGAAAACCAAGGATCTATTATTTTTTACCTTCTTTGCTATTACTTACTTACCTCTAAGATGTTCTGCAAGTTCACACTATGGTTCCTGATAGACAGCCTCCAAAAAATTAAAAATGAGAGGACACCTACTTTCAAATTAAAATGCATCACAACCTTCAAAAGCAAGGATGGTATAGAGCACCATGAGATTGCTGGAGTCACGTAGTGTCTCACTTCTGTGTGCTCTCCCCTAAGCAGCTTATATAGAAAATGCCTTCAGGGAGTGTGACTGGTCTGCTGTGTCTTGGCACCTTCCCTACATCAGCTGTTCTTTAAAATATACTGAACTGCTTTAATCATATCTTGGGCAGAAGGAAGACTGAGCCAATGTTTTGATACTTCACCATTGTATGTATGGGTTACACAATCTACAAATTTTTTAGTTTAAATTCATGCAAAAGTAACATCCCAACTCATCTTCAGCCTTGTGAATATTACTT